>CAIGRP010041184.1:0-20178 GCA_903798385.1 Fraxinus cuspidata
TTTTCTTTTCTTTTCTTTTTGTTCCTTAAATAGAGGGGTAAAAGCGTCATTTTATCGAAAAAATGGTTGAAAATGACATTTTTCACATGAAATGTGAAAGGTATGCGTGAAAATGCCAAAAAATAAA
Source organism: Fraxinus cuspidata (assembly GCA_903798385.1). Classification (NCBI taxonomy): domain Eukaryota; kingdom Viridiplantae; phylum Streptophyta; class Magnoliopsida; order Lamiales; family Oleaceae; genus Fraxinus; species Fraxinus cuspidata. The sequence goes on from CAIGRP010041184.1 coordinate 128, forward strand.
AGTTAGGGACGTTGTGCACAATGACATTGAAAGGTAGAGACGTTTTGTGCTATTTACCCCATTTCAAAATTAAGAAGGAAGTTTTAAAATTTCAAAAATTAGATATTATTAAAAATAATTAATTAAATATATCTAAGTCACAATTCTATTCAATTTGGTCACAAGTTATTGAATTAATTGGTTACAAAATATTTTTCGATCACAAATCAAAAATTTTATATGCTACAAATTATTTTAAAGTCACGAATCAAAAATTTTATAAGTTACGATTTATTAATTGATCACAAATTACTAATTCATAACTTACTTAACAATGAGAAATTATCAAATTAATTAGTTACAACTTGTGATTCACAATTACACTTTTTAGATCACATATTATTTATTAGTTATATCAAACAAATAATTGGTCACAATCAATCAAATACTTGGTTACAAACACCACACCACCCACGTCACCACCGTCACACCATCCGAACCCTCCACAGAAACTAGAACACCACCACACACCATCCGAACCCACCACAGAAACCACACACATCGCTAAGATCACTATTGCCACACCAAACAACCAAAATCACCACTACACCACACCACACCACACAACCCACCACAACAACCACATCACCTCCACAGCAACCACGACGCCACTGTCAGAGCCACCACCACGCCTCAACACCGCACCACCACCGCACCAACCACCACAATGGCAAAACTAACACACCATCACCATCACTGCACCACATTACCATCACTGAACTGCCAATTATGACATCACTCAAAAAATTTAAAAAAAAGAAGAAGAAGAAGAATGGATTTGCAAGATGGCTTCTTGTGGTGGTCTTCGACGGTAATGGATTTGCAAGATGGCCTCTTGTGGTGGTCTTCGACGGTAGAATTTCGTGTAATAAAGAGAGACAAAGCGTGGATGGGGCAGCAGCGAAGGTGACGATTCTCCGGCGGTTCTGCAAACGATGAAACAACTATGATTTTGTCGCTGCGAGGCATCATTGTGCCGGGTTGTGTGCACCAGTGCGCCGAGTGGTGCCGAAGAGAAAATGAAGAAGTAGGTTATGATTTGTAGTTTTGGGATTTTTAAGGTTAGGATGGGTATGATTTAGAGTGAAAAGATAGAGAATATCGAATATTATTAATATTTGATTTTTGTATAAATAAATTTTAGATCTGATTTTTGAAATTAAATCTAAAAAAATTTGGTTGGGTGTAATTTCCAAATAACACGAACACAACCTTACAAGAGAAACACAATTTTTAAATTTGTTTTGGCCATGTAAATTAATTTTAGATCATTGTCCATGTAATTCAAAAATCTCATTTTAAATGGTGAGTTATAGAGCATCTAGCTTTATTTGATAGAGGGTCGAGACAGAACTCACAAGGATCTTGGTACTATCTTAGAGAGTTGAATAGGACGAGTCGAACCTACTCTTGAACTGCTCACGGCTTGTCAAATTTATTTTCTTTTTTATTGAAAGTATTTTTTTCATCCACTGATGATGAGTCGGCTTGCAAACGAGTTAAAGAGCTTGGGAGCGAGCTACCTCTCTCGGCTCGCGCCACTTAAACATCTCTATACTATCCAGGAATCTCAAAAGTGATGACATTGAGTATAAATCTCACTAATGGGTTAAATGATGAGTGAACATTTGAACTTGAGAGTATGAGATCACCTAATGTATAGATTCAAATGTGGGAAAGAATCATGCTTTAGAGAAGTGACGGTCCGAATTTTTTAAAATTGAATATACGATAAAAATATAAATTCGACCTAAATGAGTGAAGCTTGTTGAATTGAACCATCTTTTAACAAATTAGCTTTTTAGATAAAGGGTTCAACATGTAAAGTGTAGTGTAGATCTTAAGATAATATTAAAAGCAAAAAATTATAATTTTACATATGCCGTTAAGTTAACGTCGTGATTACTTGTCAAAATTCATCTATAGAAATAACGGTTTCCATTATAATTCTCTTCGATGTTTTATAATTCAATACCATTTCATGTTGGGAGTTGGGACACGTGCCTATATGTTCGGGTGGTTTTATTATTATTATTTTTTCTATCTTACGGGCCGGGTTTGGATTGAAATTTTGACCAGGAGACGAAAACTTGAGAGGATCAATAAGTCAGCGGACTTCCTTGTAAACTGTATGACTTTCCAATCCCTTTTTAGTGTTTATTATTATTAATTTTAAATAGTGGTCGTAATTAACTAATTATTTAAAAGTATGATTTACAAAAAAAAGAAGTATATATAAAAAAAAGTAACATTATTCGTGTGAGTAGCAGTGTGAACGAGCCGAGTTACGAGTCAAAACTTGAAGCTCGGACTCGACTCGAATAAAAAAGATTCGAGATTTTTTTTTTGTCCGAACCGAGCCGAGCAAAAGTTTGACAAAAAAATTGAGGTTTGACCCAAGCGTTTGGCTCGAGATTTAACGGGCCGACCAGAGCCAATTCCATTTTTTTTTTTCTCTCATCGTGGAGAGAACTATCTGCAACGTGCAAGCAGCTACTTCTAATTTTTTTTTCCCCTTCCAATAGCTGCATTTTTCTATTATTATTATTATTTTAACAGGCTCGAGCTTTTGCCCCAGAGGGTCAGCTTGATGGTTTCGAGCCAGGAGCCAACTCGGCGTGGGCTTTCTCGGGCCGAGTCAAGGACGTACCGAGTCGAGCCATTTTGCCTTCCGTACTTATTACCTTGTTTGGCGAACCCCCTCCAGTCCACCATTATGCGCCTTCGACGGCTTCTCGGTATGGTTGATTAGGTAAAAAGCGTCCTCGATTTTTAAATTAACAACTCTGTTTTTTCATAATTTTACAGTTTTTCCCAGTTCATTACAATTGTTTAGTTGAAACGCAGTAATCATAGTAGAATCAGATTCCAATTCCAAGTAAACAGCACAAATCTTGCGCTATACAAATAATTAGAGAAAAAGAAAAATCCAGATACCAACACCAATATGGAGAAAGTGATGAATGTTTTGAAGCCGAAACCAAACCCGCAGCAACTACTGAGAGATTGGCAGCGTAAGCTCCGGCAAGAGTGCCGAAACATCGAACGCCAGATCCGAGGTCATATGTTGTTTATTTTTTTGAATTACTTTTTGGGGGTTTTTATTCTTTAAATTTGATTGGCGAATTTTTTGTTTACTGAGATTTTAATTTATTTTTTTCTGATGGGTTTTATCTAGATATACAGAGAGAAGAGAAGGGTGTGCAGAAAGCGATCAAAGAGGCTGCTAAAAGAAATGACATGGGTTCTGCTAAGGTTCTTTAACTATAATTCTGTGTGATCTGAATTTAATTTTTTGATTTAGTTACGATTTATATTTTTTTAGTGAGTGATAATTAGTGATTACTTGGTCAACTTGGAATGATTTTGTGCAATTGGATGTCTACTCGAGATATTGATTGAACTTTATTTGGAAGTTTTGGTTTTCAGCGGTTTTTATGCATCGTAGTTGAAGGATTTGTAAATTGAGGATAAAAAAGGCTTCAACTTTGGTTTTTAGATTACCCATGCATCATGTATCGATTTTTCCCTTTTACGCAAAATATGTCCTAGATTTTTTGTACTAAACTTTCCAATCATTACGAGTTAGAAGTGATATTCAAATAATGTGAGTAGAATTGCACACATATAAGCTACCCTACGACAACTAGGATGCAGGCGTGCAGCTAATGGTGTAAGACCATGACTAGTTAAAGGAAACCATATGCCCCTACAACTTTAAATTCCACAAAAGATCATTAATGTGGAATGGCAGTTGGAAATGCATCAGTCCCCAAATAATTGTATAAAGTTTTAAATTTTCAATAGAGTGTTTTCAATCTGATGCATATCATTGAGAAGCATTATTCGTTTGTTGGATTATTGAAAATCGTGACCTTTTACCCTTGATGTTGTCGACCATTTTATACCATCTGGGCTTAGATTGAGATTGAATTCTGTTACTCTGTGAATAAATCAACTAATTGCATATATATCAAATAAGGAACAAAAGTTCGGGCAAGTTCCCGGGTTAATGTGACTTCCATGGCAGCAACAAGAAGAAGAGTTAGTGTCCTCTGAAGAGTTCTTCAGGCTCGAGAGTCACTTATGTTTTATAATCAAAGACAGGAATTATGAGCCACTAGAGCTGTCGGATGCCATTGTTATGTTTTCGGGAATGGAATCTGTTGCACCTAGTTAGACAAAATGGCACCTTGTTGCATATTATTTAAAGAAAGAGAAAAATGGAGACTAGTAACTATTTTTAGAAACTAGTTCTCTAAACACGATGCTCGCAGCTCATTTACATTTGTTCATATTATAATCACATTCGAATTTCACATGCATTTTTGTTTTGGTTGCCGTGTTAGAATGGTGTACCCAGATAGTAACTTACTAATAATGCACATGCAAGCCTATGGAGAAAATCTTATTTCTAGTTCATAATTTTATGTTACCTTGTACTCATGTCAGGCACTTGCCAAAGAACTTGTGAGATCTAGAAAAACTGTGAACCGTCTCTATGAAAACAAGGCACAGTTGAATTCTATATCAATGCACCTTGGAGAAAGTGTAGGTATGATCCTGTTTATGCTTTTTGCATGTAGTTCTTCTGACAGAATACTTAATTCTCATTAAGAATCTACTTCTTGTATTTCTTTGAAAGTGTTTGATAACTTGGTGCACTTATAGCTTAAATCCTTCTTCATGACAGATTTCATTTGCATGAAACAATGACAAAAATGATTTATCAGACTCCAATAAAATCATTTCTGTGTTCCATGCTACTGTAGTGAACATGCTATGAGTTAAACTATGAAGACAATTGACTTCGTTTACATACTTAAAGAAGCTGCACCATTTTAAAGATACGAAAATGTTGAAGATGCATGTATCAGTGCTGATTATTTGTACCTAGGTTCATGATGAACTATAATTGTATCGTAGACATTTGCCTATGTATGAAGATGGACTGTACGCTTCATACAAAAAACAGACTCTTCATATCTTCAGAGGAAATATGTTTTGGCCCACATTTTCACCCTCAGTTTTTTCCCGAGCATCCACTGATGCTCCTTGCAGGTTGCAGTCTGTTAATCTTCCCATTTTGATAACTTGAACTTCATGGGTGAAAAGCTTTGAACTTCATGGGTGAAAAGCTTCGATTCTTTTGTTGCTCCATGCTGACCCAATTCTTCGAAAACAGCTGCACTAATTATCTTTCAGCTCACCCAACGCAGAAGTTAACAGTAAAAGATTTTACCGGCAGTTGCTTTTGAAATCGACATTACACCATTTACCTGTTCAGAAATCCAGGAAGAGTTAGCATGAATGAAGAGTTTTCCCTTATTATAGTTAAAGATTAGGATTTTCTGGTGTGGGCGAATTTTGTTCCATGTAGATATAATAATTTGCTTTATTTGAGTGGATTCATTGGAAAAATGTTAATTGAGTTGTAATATAAACTTTCGGCGAACAAACTTTGCAGGAAACCTCAGGGTGTTTCCTCTTTCCACTTGGATGTTTTCTTTTTGTTTTACTGTTTCTCTTTGATGTTTCCACTGGTCTTAGCATCTCCATTTATTTTGTTCTTTTAACTAATTTTTCAGCCATTGCACGCACTGTTGGACATTTGTCCAAAAGTGCTGAAGTCATGAAGCTAGTCAATAATCTTATGAAGGCTCCAGAAGTGGCTGTCACTATGCAAGAATTCAGTAAAGAAATGACTAAGGTAATTTTTACCTTTTTCTGGCAATAATGAGAGAAACATTTTCCTTTTTCCTCAAGGCAGAATGGTATGTTGCTGTATTGAGCCTTCATTTAAATGATATTCTGTGTTGGGGTATGTCAAGGAGGATGCACAGGGAAGAATGTATTGTAGAGGAAGTACTGCAATAATTTCTTTGAAAATGCTCTGTTGGCAAATATGTTACAACACCATTTTCAGTTTTATCTCTTTTTAAATCGAAAATATGCTAAAAAAGCCCTCGTCCCTTTCTGTCGTAAAAGAAATGGGTTCTTAGGCTGTTAAGCTGTAGCCCTCAGCCCCTCAAATCATCATGAAGTTATAAGAACATGGAGCATGCGATATGTATATTCTGAATATATCAGTAGATTGATGCCTATTGTTCACTGTTTAAATTTTCACCAGTCCAATAAAAAATATTGAAAAAATGTTTATGCGAGGCCATTAGGGATAAAATTTTATTTCCTCGAGTTACCGTGACACTGATACTAATCTGAAATATGGAGTTATGTAACTCATCGAATGGACGGAAATTTACTGTTTCCTTTACCTCCTTGTGCATGGGTCAACAATATGAGAGCAACCAAGCTTTTGCTAATTATGAGAGACGATACATGGTCAGATCTAGTAGAACAAAATATTATGGTATAGAATGAAACACTTTTATCATTTTTATTTGCCCCAATTGTGATCTTTTCTTTTTTCTTCCTTAAGCTAAAACAGTTAGTGATAGAATAGGTCTGGATCTTTGTTATTCGGGTTAGTAAAGCAGTCAGCTATCTTAATCTTAGAAGACTGCACATGAATACATCATATCCTAAATTTGAAGACATGATTGCTTAATCATTCAAGTGAAGATCTACGAGAAGTTCGTCTTATCAGATGAAGTGTGTCTAGTGTTTCTTGGTATTTAGATTAACATATTGGACTTGCACAGTATTAGAATGCTTGAAAATTTATCTCGTCTTTGATCTGCATTAAGAAGATATCCTATCTTCACTGTCTGATTAAAGTGTTTTGCATTTTCCTTTCATAAGTAATTTTCGATGAAACTAGATCTATACGTAGCGCACTTGATTTTCCTTGTTTATTTTTGCATTCAGAAGAATCTTTCCCATTTTTCGTTCAATAACCACCCGAGTGAAAACTTCCTCAGGGACCCCATTTTGGGAGAATAACGGAATAAGTAATTATTTTATGTGACAAGACCTTTCATTTTCTCCTTGCTTTCCTTTTTCGCCCTTGTAACTCAAAGTGGCATTGGTGTCCGTTTATGTTCATTACAGGCGGGTGTAATTGAAGAGGTGGTGAATGATGCTCTGGATGACGCACTGGATTCAGAAGACATCGAAGAGGAAACTGAAGAAGAAATCGACAAGGTCTTAACTGCAATTGCTGGTGAAACTGCTGCACAACTTCCCGAAGCAATCAGGAAGGAGAAATTAAAGCAACCCGCACAGTCTGTTGAAGATGCAGAGGTACGCTTGAAACCCGTTATGGAATTATATTCTTTTCGTCCCTTTTTTCGCACCTTACACTGTGCCATTGATGTGAAACTGCAGGAGCCTGTTGATGATGAAGAGGAGTTGGAAGAAATAAGGGCCCGTCTAGCCCGAGTTCGATCATAAGCCATGGTATTAAAATTGTGAAAGATCAGATGCTAGTGTTATACACTACACCTTAATTATCTCTCTCTATTTGGATCACAGAATGTGGAATTTGTTCTGTATTTTGTGAAGAAGCTCTAATATGTTAAAAAACCTTCCTGTAATATAATGCAGTATCAAAGTTTTTCTTATTTTTGCCATGTACTGTAACTGTTGCTTGCGTTCTTCAGTGATCTTGATAAATGTTAAATTAAATAAAAAATCCTAATTATCTCACCTGCAGAAGGTTAAAAAAAGAAAAAAATCGTAAAATTTTCTTAATATACCCTTGTATTTAGGGTGTATTTACTATTTGCATACCGCATTTTGTAAATTTACATTTTACACACTGTATTTTAGTTAGAGGTGACAAAATGCATATTTTGCAATAAAAATGAAAATGTTTACAAATTTGTCATTATACATAACTAAACTTGCCAAAATATCGTTAATGAAAATAATATTATGTAACACTTTACATACTAATTTTATTATTCTTCAAGATTTAATTTTTATTACTATTTCATAAAAAAAATAATTATTTGTATCTCCTACATCTCTCTATTTGATAAATTACTTTTACATCAATTCAAGTATCTTGACTACAATATTTTGTTTTTTTTGACCCAGTTGACTAAAATACTAACGTTATAATTTTTTAATTTCATTTGAACTATAATTTGTATGTTTTTTTTATCAACAATATTTATATTTGTATTCGCTTTTCAAAATTATCTAACAAAACAATAGAGAGAACACAAAAAAACATAAACTAAAAAAATTATGCACAATATGAAGCTATAACCTCAACTTAAAACGGAAAGAAATTCATTTTAAGCTGCAAGATAATAAATCTGGACCATATATTATTTTACTTGATATTATTAAATTTTTATCGATTGACATATGACATAACTAATTTACTAGGCTTCGTTTGGTTTCGATAAAAATCAATTTTTTTTTTTTTTTGTAAATTTTGATAAAAAACTGATGGAATGTGTGATTGAAAAGTTGTGAACTCATAAAAAGTATGATTAAAATTAATTATCAAATTTAATTTAGATTTTAATCAATTTTTTTAATTGAATAAAAAATGGGCCAGATGATAACAACATGGGGAAAAAAACTTATTTTCTTGTATTTTCCATCAATATTAATTTATTAAAATTTATTTTCTATTTTTTAGTTGTAATTTAAAGAAAATGAAAATCATAAATTTTTGTAAACATTCTTTGCCATCTTTTTTCCTAGTTTCTTCTCACATACTATACGACTTCTCACACTCTCTATGTTTTCATAATATATCATTTTAACTCGATTAAAATAAATATATTATTTTAACTCGATTAAAATAAAGTTTGTAAGTGTTAATTTCGTGTTGTGTGTTTTTTAGGGAGAAGTAGAGGAGAGGTACCAATCTTTAAATCATTGACATCAATTATGAAAATAACTAGACTGACTGCAAAAAGCAAAATCGAAAAATATAGAGAGAAGTTTTGGTACCTATCATATAAACTGAACAATTGTCATACTAGGAGAATTACACTTCTAGTTTTACATAAATTATTTAGCGTATATTTGGCAAAGATTATAATAATTTTTTTAGTAGATTTTGATAAAAATTGAAAAAATACGTGATTGAAAAGTTGTGAATCTCATTAAACGTATCGTTAAAATTAATTATTAACTTAAATTTAAATTTTGATTTTATTCTTCACCAAACGGAGCTTAGCATCAATTTTGACATTGCTATTACAAATAATTGACGTCATTGACATGTTACTTAAAACCGAATGTAATCTATCGATATTTTAAACATTCACCTTGGACATTGATGTGGAAATAAAGGAAGAACGTTGATTCAAAAAAGGTAAAAGATTAAGATTGAATTTTTGAATCAATGTTGAAAGAAGAAAAATAAAAACAAATATATGAGGTGAACAGCTGATTTTGAGGTTACCTTAACATGTTCTAAATTTTTTATTTTTATAATAAGGCGAATTTTGAATTAGTTTCCAATTTTTATAGTAGAACTAATTATTCCAATCCAGCCTAATCCAATTCTTATATAAATTGATACTTAAAATATTGAGATAATATCAGAGACACCTCCTCAAATTTACGACAACATCAAAACTCCCTCACGTTTAAAAATATCACGCTAATTTCTCTTATTTCTAGTTTTAAATATCACGTACACTTCTGACCATAATTTGAGATTATATCATTTAAAATGAGTTTGATATTACCTAAAATGCGTATGTGAAGAAAAAATGAAACTTTCTAGTTTCTACAATTAATTTTTTACATATGAACTTTTCACCCCGTCATTATTTTTATTTATTTATTTATAAGTCGTGTATTTTGGACAAAAATAATAATACATGTACAAGTTGTAATACATGAATTACTTCCTAAATTAATAGATATTATCATAAATTAATAAAAAACAAGGAACGTTTTCTAAGTGGTACTAGAATTGGCCTTAAGATTATATAAAAAAAGGAGGTCAAGTTCGACTTTTGGGGACGCCATCCTGGTAGCATCATCTTGTAGCGTATAAATGGACCAAATCAACTAAAATACCATCATATGTAAGGATGGCAAAAAAGTCCGTTCAACCAGAAAATCATGGGGCCCCGCCCCGTTCGGGGCGGGGGAATTACCTGCCTAATCGGGTAAATGAAGCGGGGAGGGGGCAAAGGTCATTGTTTCGAAGCGAGTACGGGGTTGGTACGAGAATCATAGCCCCCGCCCCGCTACCCATTCAATTTAAAGTTAATTTTATATTTAAGTTTTTTCAAACAAAAATAATAGGTTTATCATATTTTTAAAGAGAACATAAGTTGTTTCTAACAAATTGGTAAATATGTAATAATGTTTACTAAGTAAAGACATAAAAAAATCAAAGCAAAAAATAAAATAAATAAAAAATAAATTAGGTGATAAATGGGGCAGGGACCCGCCCCGCCTCTATCCCGCTCCGTCCCGCTTTAAACGAATATGAGGATGGGGGCAATGTAACAAAAATACTCGACGGAACGAGGTGGGAATGGCCGACCCGTCCCATACCCGCCCCGTGCCATCCTTACTGATATGGTGGATCGATAGTGGTACATGTACTTTTGCATGGAGGATATGCTCTGCAATGTGGCTATTACAAGGGATATTCTTGAAAGGTGGATGTCAAACCATCTTGATCAGCTAGGCTAGCTTTCGTATATGAAGTTTGAGTCGAGGTACATTGAGGTCGAGAGGGTGAGAAGGATTTTTGAACAGTTTATTGATTGTCATCCGAAGATTGGCGCTTGGATTAGGTATGCTAAGCCCCCAATTGGTAGAAATTAAAATCAGAATTTTAGTAAATTTTAATAAAAGTTGATGAATGTGTGATTGAAAAGTAGTGAGTTCCATGAAATGTATTGTTAAAATTAATTGATGACTTTGATTAAAGATTTTAAGTGGATCTTAATCCAAACCAAACAGGAGTGAAGTTTGAGATGAAAAATGGAGTTGTTATGAGCACGGTGACTAGGGATGGCAACGGAAAGGAGCGATCATTCTTTTCTTCAGTCTCGTCGGGTATTTGTCTCCTTGTCATGTTCCCATACGGTTAAGGCAAGATGGGACGGGGCGGAACCGATCTCTTGCCCCGTTTACCGTCCCATTTATTTTTTAATTTTTTTGCTTTATTTTTTAATGTATTTAGTTGATGCAAACCATTACTATTTTTTTAAATTGTAGAAAAATTCATGTTTTCTATAAAAATGTTGATGTTTATTTTCTTTTTGTGTTATAAAAAAAATTATATTTCAAATGGGATGGGTAATGTGGCGAAAACCATGTTCTCCGTACCCTTCTCATCCCATCCCATGTATTTGATTAGGCAGAGATTTTTCGTATCGTTCGAGGTGGGGTCGCATATAGTGTGTATAACGATATTTTTTTTTTTGCCATCCCTAATGATGAGGAGGCAGAGGAGTTATTTGTGCGTTGGCCGAGTTTGAAACGAAACGCAATGAATCGGGAAGCAATACAGTAATAGAAAAGAAATCGAGTATGCTATGTAGATTTAAATTTAATGCACATATGTTATATGCATTTAATTTGTGTGTATAATGCAAATTCATTTCTGGCTTTGTAAAATTATAATTGAAGTAGTATGTCTTACTGAATGTGTAGATTAGAAGTGAATAATAAATTGTGAGTCTAGTGAATGAGTACATAACAAATGTTTGACCAACTTAAAGTATAGTTTTTTATTTGTAATAAGAAATAAGATTATGAATTTTATTTTCTAATTACAAAGAATTTTTCATATTTAGTGCAATCTATTAAGAAGTTATATCAATTTAAAGTTTAGTTTTTATTTGTAATAAGAAATGAGATTATGAATTTTATTTTCTAATTACAAAGAAATTTTCATATTCTGTGTAGTCTACTAATAGTGAAAAATTCATCAAAATCCAACAAATCCATTAGAAGCAATAAAAATGAAATTTAAAATCTTATATGAATTGTAAAAAAATTATCAAAATCCAACAAATCCTGTAAAATCAATAAACATTAACTTCAAAATATTACGAATTCTGTTAAATTCTGTTCAAATTCATGAAGTCCATGAGAAACTATAAATTTTAAGATATCTATTTAAGTAGACATCCTTAGTTTCATTTTCATAATCACTCTTACAACAAAGAAAATGGCAATTTTTCATTTCTTTTTCCCTTTATTTTTCCTTCTCCCTTTCCTTTGCACATTTTCAGTTGCAGAAACTATGGAATTCCCAAAAAGACAAGCAGAAAAGATGATCAGGGGATTGAACTTGTTTCCTGAACTTGATGTGAACATTGTAGAAGATAATCCGGCATTGACAGCACCAAAAATAGTCGAGAAAAGTATACGATTGCCCGGATTATTTAATCCCGGAACCAGTGTTCAAGACTTGGGACACAAGGCTGGATATTATCAACTTCCTCACACCAAAAGTGCTAGGTATAACATTTTAGAAAATTCCCATTACAAAAAATCGATTCATGCATCTGTTCTTCGTATCTTTTCTTGCTGTTTACCTGATAAGGTGAACCACTGCATGTCCAATACTGAATTCTTAACAGATTACAGCCAAAAAAGGAAAAAATAATTTTTGGCAAACATCGACAAGTGAATCCTATTAGTCCAAAAGCGCCGTGAAGAGCAACAAAAGTCGACTTAAAAACTTGAAATACTTCATTATCCCTGATTATATCATGTCATTTTCAATGACCTCATGAATAAATACAGGATTTCATCCAAGTCTTGTTCATATTTGCTTTATGAGAGAAATCTCTGAGAAACTGCTTCAAATATTGTTGCAGGATGTTCTATTTTTTCTTTGAATCAAGAAACAAGCCGAGTACCGACCCAGTTGTTGTATGGTTACATGGAGGACCCGGATGCAGCACATCGTTGGCCCTGTTTTATGAAAACGGCCCTTTCCACATAACAAACAACTTGTCTCTCGTATGGAATGATTTTGGTTGGGATAAGGTACTCTCATTTTCCTCAATTCTCAATAATAATTTTTCCTCTCAGACTCCAAAGCATAATTCTTAAAGGTGAGTCAATGACTCAACAGCGAATGGCTTGGATGAAAATTTCTCATTTGCTTACCCGTCTCAACGAACCAAAACCAAAGCTCTTATTTTCCTGTTGACTAATAGTCCGAGTCGAGGGGGGTAATCAGAAAATAAAGAACCCCCTCCTCCTCACCATCCAAGTTTCTTCAAACCAACGGAACTATATTTATGTTCTTGCAATTCTGTACTCTTTTTTTCTAACTGTTCCTATGTCTATCTGGGAAGAAACGATTCATTTGTGAATTTCATATATTTTCATGAATGATATGATACGACAGGTCTCAAACATTATATACGTCGACCAACCAACTGGAACAGGTTTCAGTTATACTTCTGACAGAGCTGACATACGAAGAGACTCTGTGGGAGCTGCCACTGATTTCTATGACTTCATGCAGGTAAGTTTCCTAGTCCAGGCAGCTACGGGACAGAACTAGACAAGATTTTAATTTATTTTTCATCTAACACGACCAAAATTATGCAGTTGTCCAAAATCATAAACTAGCTTAGACTGAACTAAGATATTCATAATAGGCATTTTTCAAGGCGCACCCTCAATATGCAAGGAATGATTTTTACATCACTGGAGAATCATACGCCGGCCACTATATTCCAGCTTTTGCCGATCGGATACGACGGGGAAACGATAATAAAGAAGGGATTCATATAAACATGAAAGTGAGCCTTGAATTTCATCTCTATTGTTAATTAATCTCATAGTTTTCCTCGTTTAATTATGCAACTTACCAATGCTTAAACAGGGATTATCTATTGGTAATGGATTGACAGATCCAGAGATCCAGTACAAAGCATATACTGATTATGCTTTAAACATGAAATTGATCAACAAATCTGATTATGATAGCCTGAGTCAGTCAATTCCAGGATGTGTACAGGCAATAAAACTCTGTGGTAATTCTTAATCCTAAATCCGTCCTTTCGACATTTACTTCTGAATCTACGTTGGTCGTGGAAAGTCCGCCTAATTTATAAGCATATTCAAACCTTCCGCAAGCCGTTCTCACTTGGATTCTGATAAAAAGTTCATTGGCAGGCAATAGCAGTGGTCCATCAGCAGCTTGCGCCAAGGCTTTCTCTGACTGCACCGCCATTTACAATAAGATAGTTAAAATATCTGGAAATATAAATGTAAGAACACACATTATTCAGTCATCTAATTAGACAGAAGATTTAAACTTATTAACCATATGGTTTTATCGTTTATTGTAGTTCTTTGATATTCGAAAACCGTGTGTGGGTTCTGCGTGCTACAACTTCTCGAACATGGAAAATTTCTTGAACCAGAAGTCAGTTAGACAAGCACTTGGTGTTGGAGACAAACAATTTGTTTCATGTAATCTTACTGTGTATGAATCAATGAAAGTGGATTGGATGAGGAATTACGAAGTTGATATACCTGCATTACTAGAGAATGGAGTCAGGTTACTTGTATATGCTGGGGAGTATGATCTTATTTGCAACTGGCTTGGTAAGATTTTCAGTCTTCAACTCAGCTTTTATAAATCTTTTTCTTAACTGAATTCTAAGGGATATAGTCCATTGTACTACCAAAAGTCTGTGTGTGCTTTGCGTATATTCTAATTTCTTTTTCTGTTCAGGGTTTGGTTATAAATGTTTCCATTAAATTTGGGGTTGGCTGCGTCCTATAAAATTTGATGAAGTTTTACCCTACCTTCCACCTACCACAACCCTCCCCATATATGATGCAGAAATAAGGAATTCAAGCGAAAACCTTATGAACATGAATTTTGGAATCCACCAAATTAAGAAAAATTAAACTCACGATTTTTATTAATGAAAATAATAAAAAACAATAGATAACCCTTCATTTATAAGGGTTTATATGAAAACCTAGTTTAATAGGACTAAAAATTAATGAAAACCTAGTTTAATCAAACTAAAATTGAAAAAGAATTTGACATAAACTAAAAGACTAAAATACCACTAAAACTTTAAAAATCAGTTTTCGAGTCCTAAACGAACTCGGATGGCCGAAATCCATCGTACGTCATGGCATAGCTAAAGTTATCACTCATATCGTTGTCCTCTTTCTGAAATGCTATTATGAGCCATAACAGGAATTCCAATGTTCTCTATGCACCGTTACTTTTTTTCCATTTTGATCCAATTCTTCAACAATATGTTTTACATCAATATACTTGAGACCTACTATGAAAAACATATGCAAGATTATTAATGTAACTGCTATAACTGTGTTTTATTATTGTCAGGAAACTCGAGATGGGTCGATGCTATGGTATGGTCGGGACAGAAAGACTTTGTATTGGCTCCTTCTGCTCCATTTATTGTAGATGGAGTGGAGGCAGGATTAAAGAAAAGCCATGGACTTCTTACTTTCCTTAAGGTCCATAATGCTGGCCACATGGTTCCTATGGATCAACCGAAAGCATCACTAGAAATGATAAAGAGGTGGATGCAAGGCATACCTCTGTGAAGAACAGAGCACAAATCCCTTTATTGTAATGATTTTTCAATTTTGTCTTGATAAAAGTTTCCTCAATTCATGTTCGTTTACCGACTGAGGGGGCACTAGAAAGATCTATTGTTCTTATTTTAGAATTATGACTGTGATCACTATGGGGATAAAAAGTTTTGATTAATCACATGATGAGGTCCTATTATTTATTCGTACTCTTAAAGCTTACAAAACATTTCTTTCTCTTACTTTCGACATAAAATATACCAAATCCTAGTTCAACAACATAAGCATACCACAGAAAGGAAAGCAGTCTAAGTTCACTTAGCCTGGAGCACGTTTAACGTTTTCTATGCTGCAATCTTCTGATACCCGAAGTTGCCACCCCCTTTCCGGTCCAGATTGATCTCCATCATTCCCGGCATGAAGTCGAACTTCTCCTTAATAAGCTCCTGTACATCCTTAACCGACAATTTCCTTGTTCCTTATTGTCCACGAATACGGATAACAATTCTGGCATACTGATTGTAAATGACTATTGCACGGTACAATGACATGCAAGCCCAAAGGCCACCACGCTCTTCGCTGCTTGCCTGGAAATATAGGCTCCACATTGATGAACCTTGGTTGGATCATCTCATGAAAATGCACCACCTCCATGCGCACCGCAGACGCCATATTTGTCGACAACAATCTTCCTACCAGTCAATCTCGCATCCTCTTGAAGGCCTCCATGTACAAACAGAGGGGTTGAAAAGAAATATCGTCTTTTCATCAAGATATTTCAATGTAATTACAGCTCAGGGGTTTCGTCCGTGGCATAGCCGAACATGTGACCTGATCTCTGGCTCCAATCTCTTTGGGTTTTTCATTAGGAGACAATTGACAACCTTAGCAATCTCAGGGCTCTGTTATTCGACGTTTAGAAGAACTTTGTAATTATCAGCATCAAGTCTGACTACAGTCAACGAATACCCAATTTATTTGCGCATGTCACGAACAATTTTCTCATAGTCCACATTAGCCTTGTTTTCATCATTGCCCATAGGTTGAATGTAAATGACTTAAATTGCACCACATCCAACAGTTCGTATAAAAATTATAGCCCCTCTGGTGTCGATTTTATCTTCAGATCTTTTATTAGTACGGTTCCAGAAAGCACAGTAAAAAAAAAGTGGCGGAAATCGTTCAATGTGTAAATTGTCATTATCAGTAAAAAAAGTACCTGAATCAATTTTTGCCTTCATTATAAGAGGGTAAAATACGCATTGAGAGTAAAATCCAAAAAGTAATTTGACTATGGTACGCTTGACATTGGATTAAAAAATTAAAAGGGAACCCAGACGACAATGCAAAAAATGGATTCTTTTGGGTGAAATAGCGCTCCGAGACGGGCATACACTAATGGCACATCTGATTAAGTGAACTAAACGGTATTAAAAAATAGAGAAACTAAGGGCCTGTTTGGGCCATATTAAAATCGAATTTTAATCTAAGTCAAAGTCAAACAATCAATATTAACCGCATCTTTCATGGGTCCCACATCTTTTCAACCACACATTTTAAAAACTTCTATCAAAATCTACTAAAAATCTAATTTTAATCACTACCAAACACCCTCTATAATCTTTTTCCATGTGTCCCAAACATGGACTAAAAGACTTATGTAAACGATAGACTAGATTTCAGGGCCAGCCCTGAGGCCAGGTGACCAATGCAAAGGCCTTGGGCCTTAGAATTTTGACTTGGACCTAGGCCCTCAAACTTTGGATGGGTTAAAAAAAGGTCTGAATAGATATAAATGATTTCACATAACCCAAGTTACACAACGAACAGCCTGGAAGAAAATTCTTAAACCTATTCTTGAATTCTCCTCTCCAACCGTCCAACTATTCGACTTCCTCCTAAGGTATTTGAGTATGATCCGGTCCAAGCCACCGATGGAGTCTCCAACAAGAAACAACCGTTGCCGTCGACTATAATGCAACTAAGCTTGAGTGTAAGAGAGCACTCATTGTTCTACGCCAAGGGAACCACACGAAAGCCCTAAATTTGATGAAGGATTTGTGCTCTAAACACGAGAAATCAAGGTTTCTTTCATTCTTTGCTTCTGCGGGAATTGCCGAATTGGGATTGAAAGCATCAATTATGCACCTGGTTGAGAACTTTTAATTAGGCTAGTCATAGTTGAATGTGTATTGTACGTTATTCTGAAATATTTTCTAAGTGTTGTAAAAGTAATATTTTCTATCAATTTATTAGGGTGATTTGACGATTCTTAAACAAACTAAAGAAAATAAAGTTTGTGATAGAAATTGAAGGGAAAAAAAAATTGTACTCTCAAAACTTAACTTCTATGATTTAAATTCAAATTTTTGTGCTGATGTAATACTACAAATGAACAATATTTTATACTACTTTTGGTATACAAGAATTAATTGTTAATACATGAATTTAAATACTCATTAAAACTCCTAAAAAATAAATAGAAATGAATTCATCTATAATAACTCTAGATTCATTTCGATCAAGATTCATCAAGTCAAAAGTTATTGAATCTAGATTAATGTGAATGTTAATCACTTATTGAAAAATGAAAAGTATGGCAATATTGAAATAATTGAATCTTAGTACGGTTAAAATCGTCTAGAAAATTATTTTCATTTGATATGATATTTAATATATTATATATTAGTATAATGCTGAAGATAATTTAAATTTGAATTCCTGGTTAAGATAATTTGAATTTTATTTTGCAATTTTTTTAGATTGTATAAAATTTGCATTTAAATATAGATATATTGTTTATTTAAATATTGTTATACGAGTAAAAAAATAAAATTACAAGGCCTCACGATAATTAGTTGGGGCTCAAAATATTCAGGCGGGCTCCGCTAGATTTGAAACCAACGGAGTGTATTTTGTCCCAATCATGCTACCTTGCTCATTTTATTGATAGATAGGTTGACATAATAATACATGGCATTATATCATTCGACTATTTGAAGACATTAATTTTTTTCATTCAATCATTTCCATCCACCTACGAGGATAGGGTTGGCAAAATAACCCGCCCCGCCTCCGAATGGGTTGGAGGGGCGAGGCACCCCGCCTCCACGGGCGTGGCGAGGGTGCCCCGCCCCCGTGAAGAATAATAAAAAATAAAATAATAATTAACTATAAAAAAATAATAAATTAACTGAAAATTTAAAAAAAAAACAAACAAACGAGGCGGGAAACGGGGCAAACCCGCGCCCCGAACCCAGGTGTGGGAGTGGCGGGGCGGGATGTCCCACCCCGAACATGCCCCGTTGCCAACCCTACTACAAGCTGGAATGAAATGGCGAATGGGGAAGACGGAGAGCTGATCCATATCTATAGTGACCTGTGGCTTCCTAAGCCAGACTCTTTCGTACCAATTTTTGCGCAAAGGAATGGAACAAGCAGGATGTGTGAGCAAAGCTATTAGAAATTGTGATGAGGCAAAAATCAATGCCTTATTTAAGCCGCCAAACCACAACTTGATTCTTTCTATTCCCTCACAAACAGATTTGGCACTTCGACTCGCAAGGACAATACTCAATCACGATGATGACAAAAATTCGTGACCAACTCGATCCCTGCAGGACCCATCCGATAGAGGTCCTGATTCCTTGCTTAATCGGGGTTGGCGAGACGTGGACGGGGAAGACTTTTCTGCACCGGATCGAGGATAAGGCAGCCATTCATGTTAAAAGAGTTCAAGATGTGATATAATCTTGGCATTTTGAGTGTCCCAACCAATTATTTAAATTTAGTTTTTTTATTTATTAATAATTTTATTTAATATTTAATATAAAATTAAGAGCCCGTTTGATGCCCATTTTTTTTTGCAAAAAATGCATTTTGGAATAAGGATTTATTGAGAATGTATAGTTAAAAATAAGCAAAATTTTTAAATTTACGTGTAATATTATTTTATTAAAGAATGTGTAGTTAAACAAAGTGAGGAAAAAATGTATTTTTAAAAAAATGAGAATCAAACAAGACCTAAATAAATAAAATGAATGGGACAGTATATGGAGATTGAGGGTTTTTTGTTCCGAACTCTCCCTCTCCTGCATAAATTATTTTACAATGAGAAACGTTACATGTACAAAAATCTTTAACGGAGTTTTTGACAAATTGTTAGCGACAAAGCATTCATTGGATGTTGAACATAAAATAAATTTAAACCTATTTAAGGAATGTTGTACTAATTTTTATAAAAGCTACTTGTATACAAGGAATTACAAAGTTAATTGCAAAAATGTCGTGTAATGAGCTCATTATTAGTTGTGAATTAGTAATCAAGAAAACAATGTGAAGAAAGTAAATTTAGACCAACATCCCCATCGTGTTCATCATTTTCTCCCCAAATAACTACACTCCCGAATTCGAGGTCTTCGCCACATACAGAAATCGACGCCTGAATTCTTCTCCTAGATGAGCGTGTTCGGCGGAGACAGCTGGGCTCGGGAGGCTCAATACCGGAAGAGAAGAGTCGACGATTTACTTTTCGAAGGCCTCGAAGCTTCTGCTTACAA
>CAIGRP010041187.1:0-12077 GCA_903798385.1 Fraxinus cuspidata
CTTATATTGTACTATTAAAATCATTCGATGGGAAACATTAGGCTCTAACCATGTAGTGGGAAAATTTTTGATGTTAGAATCATGCATGTAAGTATTGAAGCATAAATTTCAGTGACCACGTGGAAAATTTTTACCAAGTTAATGATGAATGGAGTGATTTTTAAAGTTTAGTAACCCCGTGTAAACCTTTTGCAAAGTTGAGTGATGACTTGGGTGATTTTTAAAGTTTAGTGACCATGTGAAAACTTTTTGCAAAGTTGAGTGACCATTTGGGTTATTAACCTGTCAATATACTTGTGTGCATTATAATGAGAATCAAAGCTCTAAATTTATAGGGAAGGATTAGAGATATATATGGTAATAATTTTTAGAGTTGCAGGGGTACAATTTTCGTTCATCAATAACTTACCATTTAAAACGCTCCCCATTGAATCACACATTACAAAACATGTCTCGTTAAAACCTTGTTTGATAAAAATCCAATAGGACAAAAAAATGGAACGAAGGAAAAAGAGTACAGTTATTTTGGAGTATTAAAGATAAATGTTGCCTCATTAAAGCCTTGCTAGGAAAACCCAGTGGGATAAAGCCTAAGCGAAGAAAAAAGAGTATAGCTACTGCTCGTGATGTTGATCATTGAAAATTTTTGAGACGACGCATTCCAATCTTGTGAGTTAATTTCTTGAGTGTAGATGGTGGTAGCGCTTTTGTAAATAAACCAACCACATTATTACTTCAACGAATTTATCGAATGTTGATGTCGCCTTTTTCTGAAGCTTGTGCGTATGAAGGAATTTTGGAGAAATATGATTCGTCATGTCACCTTTGATATAACCTCATTTTAGTTGTGCAATACAAGCGGCATTATCTTAGTACAAAATTGTTGGATTATCTTTTGCTAAAATTAATTCGCATGATACTTGGATATGATGGGTCATGTTCCTCAACCATACTCATTCTTGACCTGCTTCATGGCAATAATTTTAGAATGATTTGAGGATGTTGCTGTTAAGGATTGCTTCATAAATCTTCATGATATAGTTTATCCTTCACGTATAAACACGTTATCCTCTTTGTGATTTAGCTTTATGTGATTCAGAGAGATAACATGCATCTGCATATCCCAAAGATTCCGACTTTTGAGAATAAAAAAATCCAAAATCAATAGTACCTTTTAGGTAACGAAAAATATGTTTAGCACCGTTCCAATGTCTTTGAGTTGGTGTAGAGCTATATCTTGCAAGGAGATTTATAGAAAAAACTATGTCAGGTCGAGTATAGTTTGCAAGATAAGTTAATACTCCAATTGCACTAAGATATGGTACTACAGAGCCAAAGAATTTTTTCTCCATCTTCAACTGAACGAAAAGAATCTTTTTTTTTACACCAAGTGATCGAACAACCATAGATTCTGTATATATAGATTGATGAACAAATAATCTTTCTGCAAAATGTTCAATCTGCAACCTATGACCAAATTTGGTTTTTCTCATACTTTTCACTCAAATTCGTTTTTCAAATAATTTGCAGTTTTGTTGATCTCTTCAGGAGTTCCAATTAAATTTAAGTCATCAATATAAACTGCCACAATTCCAAATTCAATATTTATTTTCTTTATGAAAACACATGAGCAAACATCGTCATTTTTATAGCCCTCCTTCAACTAATATTCGTTAAGGCGATTATACCACATGCGTCCGAATTGTTTCAATCCATATAATGATCTTTACAATTTAATTGAGAACATGGTTCTCATGCATGTATTTTTTTTCTCACACTTTAACTCCTTCAGGGACTTTCATATATATGTCACTATAAAGTGAACCGTACAAAAATTTATTTGTATCTAACAGGGATTACATTTTCAAGTACTCAAACTACAGGTCCAAACACTTTTCGTTTTTCTAAGGTATTCAATTCCATTTGTATGGCTTCTTTCCACTTTGGTCAATCATTGCTATTTTGATAGTATTTAACAGATAGTGGTTTAGGATCCAAATTTTGCATAATATCAAGAGCCACGTTAAAGGTGAAAATATTATATATAACAATATTATTTGGCTCCCATAATTTATGAGATAACATATAATTTACTGAAATCTCATTATTTTTGAATACTTGTGATTTTTCAGGAATTATATTTTCAATATTTGATTGATCACTCTTCTCAAATGTTATTTATTATGAAGTTCTTGGTTGGTTTTTCTCTTGTACTTTTCTTTTTCGAGGTACATAGTTTTTTGAACCAATTGGTCGACCACGCTTCTAACGTATTTGAGATTCATTTGCTACTGCAAATTGTCCTGCACGGACATCAATTTTTGCTAGAATATTTTTTGCTAGTGTATATGATTTTGTCACTTTTCTTATGTCAACAAATACATCTGGTAATTGATTTGCAACTCTTTGCAAATGAATGATTTTTTCAACCTCTTACTCACATTGAGCCGCGGGGATCAAAGTGATATAGAGTTGTTTCATTCCAAGAAATTTTACCTTGTTTATCAGGATATAATTTTTTTCCTCCCAAAACTGGGAAAGTCATTTCATCAAAATTACAATATGCAAAATGTGCAGTAAATATTCACATGTTAAAGGTTCAAGATACCTAATAATAGATGGTAAATCAAAACCCATATAAATTCCAAATTTTCGTTGGGGACTCATTTAGTCCATTATAGGGGTGAAATAGGGACTTGAACAACACGATCAAAAACCTGCAAGTGAGACATATTAGGTTCATGGCCAAATGCCTGTTACAAATGTGAGTATTGATAATATACAGTTGGACTGATATGAACCAATGACGTAGCATGTAATATGTCATGACCCCAAACAGAAGTTAAGAGTTTTGTTTTCATAAGTAATGGTCTAACAATAAGTTGTAGACGTTTACTAAATGACTCCACTAAATCATTTTGTGTATGGACATGTATAAGTGAATATATTTTGTTTTCATAAGTAATGGTCTAACAATAAGTTGTAGACGTTTAATCACTGACTCCGCTACACCATTTTGTGTATAGACATGCGCAATCAAATGTTCAACAACAATCCTAATTGACATGCAATAATCTTCGAATGCTTGTGATTTAAATTCACCAACATTGTCAAGACGAATAGTCTTGAATGTGTAACGGGGAATCGCGCTAGTAATTTTATTATCTGAGTAAGTAGTCTAGCAAAAGCTACATTACTAGTGGAAAGTAGGCAAGCATGTGATCATCTAGTAGAAGAATCAATTAATACCATAAAATAACGAAATGCTCCACATGGTGGATGAATTGGCCCACATATATCTCCATGAATCATTTCCAAGAAAGTTGGAGATTCAATATTAACCTTTATAGTCGAAGGTCTAATAACTAACTTGCCTTGCGAACAAGTCACACATAGATAATCATTAGGTAAAAGAATTTTCTTGTTCTTTAAAAGATGTCCATGAGAGTTCTTTATTATTCGACGCATCATTATAGCTCTTGAATGTCCAAGCTGATCATGCCAAAGTATAATTTTTTTGGATCAACGAACTTTTGGTTCGTGATAATATTTGATTCGATCAACTTTATAAATGTATAATACATGACAGAGGAGAGTGTATGAAGTTTTAATTTTATCCATTTCTGGCTTGATACAAAAAAAGTTATGCAAAGATATTCAATACTATTTTCTTGCATGGTCTCAATGTGATATTCATTGCAACAGATATCTTTAAAACTAAGCAAATTTCTTCTGGATTTGCTTAATAAAGTGCATAGTCAATATATAATTTTGTATTATTTGGTAAAATTATACAAGCTCTTCCGGAGCCTTCAACAAAATTCAATGCACCTGATATCGTATTAACATTATTTTATGCTAATGTTAAGTCCAAAAAACATTTTTTGTCGTATGTGTAGTTACACTTTCAATCTAGCAAGTATCTTGGCAATCCATCTTGAATCTTCTCTAAACTTTTAAAAATTAAGCTTTTGTTGCTGATAATGTGTTATGAAAAGAGAGATAAAAGTCATTGAATTTGTATGTATTATAATGAGAACAAAAGCTCTATTTTTATCTGGGGTTGCAGGAGTACAATTGTGATTCACCAATAACTTACCATTTACAACAATATTGTGTTTCTTCAAGAATACTTTCTTATTCTTTAGAGATATTTGACTATTTTGTATACAATTAAATTTTTTTCAAGAGTATAAGCATACTACCCTCTTTTATTTTTTTTTAAAATACTAATATGAATAAAACCATTCTTTAAAACAGTAACCCAATATTCTTCCAGGATTGCGAAATATTTGTATATAAATTGTTTCTATAGGAGAATTAACACATTTATTAGATTAGATTTATACTTGTATAAAGTTAATCTTTGGGACTAGCACAATATTATTTTAGAATATTATTTTGATTTCTTCATGAATAACCAAATAATATTTTTCTTGAATATTTATTTATTTAGGTTGTGTTTCTTCAGTAACATTAAATCAAGATTCATCATTTTCTTCATATTAAGGTATGCTTTGTTAGAAGAAACAACATAATAACATTTTGAAATATAGGTAAGAGTACATTGCTCCTTGTGGAGTATTAATACAAGTTTTTGAAAATTGATATGCATAAAATCGTGACTGTACAAGAGCACTATAAAAATATTATGGTATAATATTGATTCGTAGTAATAACACAATATTCTTTTGGATATTGATTTTAAATTTATACTTTTCCAAGAGTAATAATTCAATATTCTTGTGAAATATTGACAAGCAATAAGCTACATTCATACAATTATATGACTGTTTTCAAATGGTATAGTCAAAACTATATAATCAAATCAAATAGCGTATACCGCTTTGTCATTAAACAATTCGAAAATGAGATTACTAACTTTTTGTTTTCTAGAGAAAGGAAGTTTTCTAACATGCTTTGAATTAAAGAAAAAAATCAATTTTTATTGCTTCATTGACTAGGTAATGGTGCTAATAAATATACTTTTATGTATATTTTATTGAAAATGATTATATCATATTTATAGGTTATAATTAGGACTAAATGGGGACAATGGTAATTCACAAATACTAATTTATTAACAACAATTAATACTTTTCATGATTCTCACTTTTTGCTAGAACGTGCAATAAATAGACAGAATATTGCAGGCTGGCTTACCTGTACAGCGGTCATATATATCAATATTGCAGGCTGGCTTACCTGTAATTTTATGAATTTAGCATAAATAATGAATATATTTATAGAATTTCATATAATCTTATACAATTTGCTAACAATTAAATATGGAAAAAATATAACAGCAAAGAAATGTCTATGCGTAGAATCTCTGATCATTGAATGTACATCCACCTATTTATAGACACTAGCACACAAATTGCATACTGAAGAAGAGAAAAAAAAATTGAATTAAGAGTATTGATATGGAAGGAGGTCTTAAGAAATTTGTTATGAAGAAGATGGTGGTGGTGGCTTTACTAGTCACCATTGCCATGGTTTTGTTGAACGGTGGTCATGCATTTGGTCTGCCTCCGTGCTGCGAACATGAGTTTGGATATGACCCTAAGTGCTGCCATCATGCCCTGGCCGTGGCCGCTCGCTTGGCAAAACCCTAGCTAATTCGACTCTTTTCATCGAGTTGTAGCAACTTCCAATAAATCTATTGATTATGATCATTCTGCAATAAAATATCAAATATTTATTATTTATAAAAATGCTTCATTAATTATAATTTTCACATTAATTTTTCTTCGCCTAGTGATTTTCGAGAATAATTGTGAAGAAGTCATCATCAGAATTGGTAGCATCATTCATTGTTCTATTGTCAAATTTTATTTATATTTTTAGTCACACTTTAGGATAAAATTGATTCTTTGGACTGGAGTGCTTACTTGTTACGGTGAATAAATCTGTGTAGTCCATAATGGATTTCCCAAATTGAAATATGGATATAATTCACAGCTGACAATTTTTTCCAATATTTTCCAGTATATCTAGACAGAAATTTCTAATGTTTGGTTCACAGAGAAAAATATAAAACGTTAAAAACACTGGAGACAACCATGAAATGTCAATTCAAAAACATATTATTGTTGTTGACATATCTGTATTGATTATTTCTTTATATATTTGAGATAATTATAAAATGGTAAACTTTCGCAAAACTTTTTTAGATTCAACACTTGCCTTGATCCTCCTTTGATAAGTCCTTTCGTCAAGGTAATTTGATCGAAGTTAATGGCCCATGTTAAATTATTGGGATACCTCACTATTTCTGTCATTGGGCTGTGAATTTGAGCCCAAAAATGAAGGACAGTCCGAGTTGGCCTGTTTACTTGTAAACACGCATTATCAACAGACGCCTTTAACTTTGTGGAGGTTGATAAAATCCGGCCTTACACCTGGTGCAATTTTGGGCATCAATCTGTAAAATGATTGGGCCATATAAATACTCTTTTCTCACATATATGTGGAATGTGTGTGCGCATTACTTAGGGTTTTCTCTCTGTCTCTTCTTCGTGTTCTTCATTTGGCTCAATCTCTGTAATCTTGAGTGGATTTCTATATTATACGTGTATATTTTGAGAGATTGAGTGGAGTGTGCTGTGGTGAATTTGTGTTAGGCGAAGATCGAAAACCACGAAGATATCAGGATTTCTTCCAACATTTGTACTGTACTCTTCTTGGTTGATTTTAGTGGATTTAAAGCAATATCTACTTTTTGGATGCTCAGCGGGTGAGTAGCCTTTAGAGCACGTCAATATCTGGACCTTCGTGGGTGAAAAATTTTATGTTGATATCTTATGATTTTTGCGATTTACTTTCTGCATATGCTTTTGGTTTTTGAACGTTTTGACAAACTCGATTGGGACCAACACCCTGCATATACATTAAGATGAACATATTCTTCTCAAGATAATTGTTCTGCACTAGGCACTATCTTGTAGAGGAAAATTCACCATATCAGTTTCGACAAATTGTGCTGAGAAATTTCCTGTTCATACTAATCACTATGACATTGGAAAGAAGGTTAGTAATTATAGCGGTGAGAATTGTGGCACCTAATATATTCGAATTTATTAGTCGTTGAAATATTGAGGATAGCATTGCTTTAGCTTGAGATTGCCTTAAAACACTTTGATAAACATTCTTTTAGTGGTAACTTTAGGATAAAAATTAGTTGTAGATACCTTTTCCAAACAATAAAATGTAGAAAGTAAGAAAGATTGATACTCGTGGAAGCATGAAATCCTAAAGTGAAAAGTAAGAAAGATTGAGACTGCTGGAAGCATGAAATCCTAAAGTGAAATGGTCCGCCGTCAATCACTCCCACAATACAATGATCGAATCACTAGTTGTGCAATTACAAACTATTTTCAGAACCCTCAATTTCTACTTAAGAACAAATATATCAAAAAAAATAATTATAAAATCTTTTCTTATTAAGTTCAGAAGACGAAAATGATTTGTGAGTTTTCTGAGGTAAAGAAGCTTTATGTACATAGAAACAAATTACAACCTCCATTAATAAGTTAGAATTTAGTAAAAAATAGTGATTTTTACTACTTCACTAATGCATCCCTTAACTGTCTCCAATAGTCTTATTTTCCTAGCTAGTTCGACACAATAAACCTGAAAATAATAACAATGAATAAACAATTTATTTAGATCAAAGAGGCCTCATAATTAAATTCTAGTTTTTTTTTTTTTTCAAATAATTAAATATAATTTCTTTCAAATAAAATACATGATATATATCTAACAATAAAATTACGCCTCATAAAGGTGTTCAACAAAATTAGATGGTCAATCTAGTGAAGGATACTATAAGGAATGATTTTGGGGACACGTTTAGAGGTTGGAACTTTAGCATTATATATTTAGCACATCAATCAATTAATTTGGGCTACATCAAATGTTAAATAAGGCGACCTTATATCTCTATTATTATTTTTCATTGCAAAGAACTTCCTTAAAAGATACATTTCTTTTCTAGTTTCAGAGGGGTTCTACAACCCATGTCCTCTCCAATTTAATTATTTCTTACAAATAAAATGTATTCTACTTATTTAAGAGCACCGTGATGTCTCAAAAAGGGGTTCGGCAAAATGAGGTGATCATTCTAGTAAAGGATGCTACAAGGAATGGTTTTGGGGACACTATTAGAAGTTGGAACTTTACCATTATTAGTTTAGCACATCTGTCAGTTAATTTTAATAAATGGTTCTGCTAAGTGCTACTTGAAATGTTTATTGAGGCGACCCTTTATGTCTATTATCATTTTTCTTTACAAAGGACTTTCTTAGAATATACATTTCTTCCCTGGCTTCAAAGGGGGTTCTACAACCCATGTCCTCTTCGCGAGGAGTCATGGCACCTGCTCATTTACTGTATGCTGATGATTTATTTTTTTTGCATAGAACACTTAGCGAGATGATGACTATGTCTGAGGCCTTGGGTTTTAATGGGTTTGTTATCAGGTGAATTGGTGAATGGGGAGAACATAAAATTATTCTTGGAAAATCCATTGTTTTGCGACGTGCACATGCCCTTCTTTTTTCAGTTAGAATGAAATGGTACAGCTTACCATTTTGGTATTTGGGTGTCCTTTTGTGTTTAAGGGAATGAATGTGGTGGATGCAACCGGTTGCTGATAAAACCAAGGCCAACATAGCTTCGTGGATGGGCTTCACCCTCTCATTTGCATGCACACGTACCCAAATGCCCTTTCGTGGACTATTAAATATTTACATGGATTGTTGGATTTGAAAATATATGATATATATCTAATATCAACGTGACGATTCAGAAAGGGTTCGACAAAATGAGGTGGTCATTCTAGTAAAGGATGCTACAAGGAATGATTTTGGAACACTTTCAGAGGTCGGAACTTTAACATTATTAGTTTAGCACCTGTCTGTTAATTTTAATAAATGATTCTGCTAAGGGTTAATTCAAATGTTCATTAAGGCGACCTTTTGTCTGTACTATTATTTTTCATTGCAAAGGAAATTCTTGCACTATATATTTCTTACCTGGTTTCTTTGGGCGTTCTTGAGGCCGGCCTTGAAAATTTTGAGACCCTGAAACACAATATTTCTTGGTTAAAAGAGTCCACATTTTCAGGTGGATAAATGAAATTGTACAATTATTTGAAAGGAACGTGTTCCCTTTTGTATGTTTAGTATGCTACGTAATTACAATATTTTAATCATGAGTTTATAGGTCAGCAAACTGTTAGGCAAATTGTTGTCAAACGACCTCCCGGGCGATGATGTAAGTATTGTTTTATTCAATCGACATCGATCAAATGACTGAATTTGTATATCAACACCACAATTTTTTAAACCAATCCCGTAACCTTATTTAGGCTATTTGAAGTAGCTTAATTTAATTAATGCTACTCATGGTCTGACCCATTACGTTGGAAGACTTTTCGGTTGATAAACCACTTATATACTACCTATTTGGCCTCTACTATTCCTTAACCTTAAGGCCTAAACTTGCTATTATATATGTTGGCCATTACCATTGTCTTCACGTGTGGATTTATTTTTAATTAGCCTTTGGTTTTAGAGAGAAACGATGCCTCTGTCCTTTTGCCTTGGCTTCATGCTTCCCTGCTCTCTCTGTGCTTTCTTTCTCTTTCCTTCTTTAGCCTATGTGGCTGATCTTTGAGGTTATATTAAAGTCCACATCTTGCCCCTTGTGGGCATCCCGAAAGCAACCGATTTTTAGGGAGTTTAGGTTTGTGATTTTGGCTTGTCGATTGTGGTGTTGATTCAACAATACTGAGCCCAGACAATAGGAGATTGGAGTTCCATCACCAACATTTGGTATCGGAGCAGTGATCGGTGTGAATTTCGGTGAGAAATCGACGAAGAAGAAGGCTGCTTGTGATTTCCCTAAAAACCGCACCTACAAACGCGATTTCCGGCCAAAACTAGTGGTTGGTTGGACAAATGGAGACCACTGGTTGACTGTGTAGGCAGAGGCGCTTCTTGGAGTCGAGCACGTGGTTTTGACGAAGGCGCGTGAGGGCGCATTGGAATTTTTTAGGCAACGGTTTTTTCAGGCAGCATGCTTATATTGATTTTCTTAACGTACTGATATTTTTGGTTTCATGTTTCAGGTTACATAGGAAAGGTTGGACGATTCTGCCCTTGGTAGTTCGACGGTCGCAAGTACTATACATTTATTGAATTTCTTTAGGCCAAAAATTTGTGGCCCTAAAGCTATAAATTCGTATCTCTCGTAATTTACGGACTCAGACACGTTCGCTCTGATAAATTGGCTAATCCCGCTTAAATTTTAGCACTGGCACGTCATCGTGTGGGGTGATAATAGGATTGGGGTTACCGTGTGGGATAACCATTGCCTGTGCTAGAAATTACGAATTACTACGTGTTTGAAATTTTTCATTTGATAAATTGCAGCATATTATCTCTTGTGATATATTGTGAGTGTTAAATTATTAGAATATCTAGGCCTTATCCATTTGAAAATTCCCTTGATCTAAGATAGCGAATCTTACAAAATCGTGGGAATCTAAAATGGTGTATATTTGAGAACCTAGGTCTGCTTTGTGTGGCTTAATTGAAACCTTGTATTTTTTGATTGATTATTAAAAATGACAACGCACAATTTTGATTTGGAAACTTTTAACGAAAAATGTGATTTTTTAATTTGGCAACAAAAAATGAGAGGTATTTGGGTTCCACAAAAGGTTTCAAAAGCCATTGATGGCAACTTTCCTATTGATTTTTCTAAAGAACAAAAAGAAAAAGCTGATGAGCTTGCTTATACCTCAATTATTTTACACTTGGCTGACTCAGTTTTTAGAAAAGTGGGTAAACTAAAATCCACTAAAGAAAGTTGTAAAAAATTGGAAGACTTGGTATTTTCTTAAATCTACTCCAAACATTTTTTACTTCAGTATTTTTTCAGTTTCAAAATGGATTCTTCAAAAGATCTTGATGACAATTTAGACGTGTTTAACAAATTTTTTCAAATTATTATTAACCGTGGAGAGTCAGTGTCTGAAACTTACAAGGCTTTTATTTTGTTGAATTCTATACCTGATACTTAAAAGGAAGTAAAAAATGCTATTAAGTATGGTAGAGACACTTTGACGCCTAAAATTGTCTTAACTCCATTAGAAGTAAGAAGATGGAGATTAGAGTTGAAAAACATGATAGGAAAAGCGGCGAGATTCACACGATGAGGGTAAAACTCAATTTAGGCAAAACAGTCATGATGGTTACCAAAGTAGTGGAGAGTCTAGTAGTAATAGAGGTAGAAGGAAGAGCAAGGGTAGGCCTAGGACTAAATCTAGGACCAAGGTTAAGAAATGCTATGGATATAAGAATATGTAACATTTTATAAAGGATTTTTTTAAAGAGAAGAATAAGCAAAAGGGTAAATATAGAGATGAGGTAAATGTGTTGTCTTCTATTTCTAATAATTGTGATGGTGATGTTTATATAATTACAAGTCCTGCTGCTCACCCCACTGAATTATTGCCAACTCTCGTTTACATGAATGAATACTTGATTTTGGTGCATCTTTTCATGTGACATCACAAAAATGATTGGTTTGAAAACTTGCATGAATCGAACGATGAGCATGTTGTGTTGTGTGACAATTCTGCTTATAATGTTTTTGGCATTGGTGATATTGCATACTTTGAAAGATGTTAGATATATCCCTGAATTGTCTANGAATTGTCTATAAATTTAATTTCAGTAGGAAGACTTGTGAAATCTGATTTCACTGGTAAAATTGGAAATAAAATTTTGAAATTGATTAAGAGTGCACTTGTATCTATTAAGGGAATTAGGAAAAATGATATTTACATAACTACCGATGAAGTGATAAGAGGTTTAAACTCCTCTGTCTCTTCCGCTAAGACCGATCACACAAAAAATGGCATAATAGACTTGTACATGTTGGTATTAAGGAGATTAAGCTTCTTAATGAGAAATGTATTTTTGGAAATAACTGTGTCTGATTTATCTTTCTGTAACCATCATAGAACTACTTTCTCCAAGAGTGTTCATAAAACTAAAGGCATG
>CAIGRP010041193.1:0-14397 GCA_903798385.1 Fraxinus cuspidata
TCTTGCTTCAAAGTTTCTTTCATGTCTGAATTTTAAACTCTTGATTTTTCTTTGATGACGTCTCTCATACTCTTGATCTTGTCTCTTCGTAACGTTTGTCTTTTAAGCTCTCATCTTAAATGATTTGATTTGAATGCTTAAATTTCACTTTGAACTTCATTTCGAGTCCGATTTATATGTTGATTTTGGCAATGCTTGATTGATCTTAATATTGAACTATCATCACTCAAAATCAATTGTTAGAAATAATATTAAACTTGTTTGTCATGATCAAAACATTAAGAATGAAATCAATCATAGGTCAACAAAACATATACCTGATGACCTGAATTGCTGTTGGCTTCAACATCAATATTTGCAGAATTAAGAAGTGTGCTCGACATACTCATCAGTTGTTGATATTGATCAGGATTTAGTTTTTGCATAAAATCAGAATCTTCAATGGAAATTGGATGAGAACGAAGGTAAGGAAGTGCACTAATGCTCCAATACCATATTGAGTAAAATGAACAAAAAATGATGGAAAAATATCTTTCATTTAGAAGGGATACGTTCAGCCCTATAAATTGATATAGTTAAACTCCAATTGTCACTAACTAATTACAATTGTTCAAACTAAAGCTAACTAATTTTAACTAACATAAAGCTTTAGTAGATGTTACATCAGTTCTAATAATAGTTAAGAAGTTTAGTTGAGATATCAACTCTTTTTGGTCTTCCAATAACGGTAGAAAATTGGGGATTGACTGAACCTGAAGTGGACCAAAAGAACTTTCTAATCCAAGAAGAAATGCTTGGGTTGTTACAGTTTGATTGAAAAGTCGACGAAGATTGTGGAGTAGCTCATGGCTGAAGGAGTTGTCTTCAATATATCAATTGTACAGAAGCACTAAAAGAGAATGATAGTTTTGCAGATAGACAAGCGTCATGTGGTGCTTGGATGAATGAGCATTTCTTACATCTTTGGCAAGTAGCCCTTCAATATTGAAGTTCAGTCAAGGATTTACTGTTGCAAGCTTCATAATAATCTCTGACTAACTATAAACACGAATATTCAAAATCAAAGGGTGGAGCATGAATAAAGAGACAGTTTACCTATTCAAGCTCTCCAAACCAAATTTCCATGAAGAATAAACAATGAAGGGGAGAAATGTAGCATTAATTCAAAATTCGCATACCTCAACCTGTCTATTGAAAGTAGAAATCGATTACCAAGTATTCTGGGCTCAGTATACCACCAATATACCGAATCAAACACCATAAAGTATCAAACCCAAAACCACAAACCACACCTAAAACCGATTGCTTTCTTGGCTTGCCCACTAAGGACAAAGGTAAATGATGTTGAAGCACACAATAGCCACAAAGGCTAAGGAAAATGAGACAAAACACACTGCAAAAGAAGGCACCAAGCACGAACGTAGTAATATTGCTCAAAGGAAGAAGACAATAACCATTCACTCACATGCCGCAACACAGGAAACTGGACAACATATATAGGTATTGGATAGGCTTTAGGTCAAGCAATAGTTAGGCGCAAATAGTAATTGGTAATGGGTAAATAGGTAATCAACCTAAAAAGTCATCCAAGAGTTATGGGTCGGGCCATGAGTAGCACTAATTAAATTAGACTACTTTAAATGGCCCAAATTGATTGTAGGATTGGTTTGAACAATTGTGGGGTCGATATTTTATTTTAGTCATATGGTCGATGCTGACAAAATAAACAATGACTTTACATCATCGTTCGGGATTTATTGGGTATCAAAAAACCCAACAAATCTCCACCTTGATACCCAATCAACCTGTAAGTAACCAGAACACACAGTTTATACTTGCGTAATCAAGGTAACCAATAAAATTTGTATCACAAATCTTACCTCGTGTTTCGGACCCGTAACACATAGCATACTTGCTTCATGTACTCACTATGGTTAAGATCAAGAACACCCAAGTAGAATCAGATAATCATAGCAATCAATCAAGAGAAAATAAACATGCGATGGAGATATCATATAGGATAACACAGATCTTTTCAAAAAGGCACGTTCACACAGATTAACACCAAGTTAATCAAGCACATGGTCAAACATATATGCAACAAATACAAAAATGACCCACCACACTTATCCTATCCTATTTTCTATTGCTCACACCTCGAGAATATATATCTCACCTCATCGCCTACCATGCTCACTAGACTAATCACTCAACCCATGTCTAACTGGCAGACATCTATAGATCCTAAGTCCTTTGGATAATCCTCTATCACCACATCACTTCTCTCAATCTAAGTGGATAATGGATCTCTACCTAACAAAAGTAATTAAAGTGCCTCTCTTACACTCCACTTGATTAGGGTCTTTTCACAGATAAAGGATTCCAACATTTTATCGTCTCTCCACTCGTGATCCAAATGTCACACTCTACATCCCCAGTATAAAACCATCAATGTACCCCTAGGCATTTATACTCCACCTCACCAATAAACATACAACACACTGTTAATGTATCTTAACCCACTATGCATGCAAACAATAACACCAGTAGTCAGATTGCTATAAAAATCACGCAAGTACACATATCAAACACATCGAAATGCACATATAACCATGCAACAGAATTAAGCAATCACACATATGTAGAAATGATTACACACGGATGCATATGCAGTAACTAGGTTTACTCTCAATAAACCTCACTATGGGTATCACTCGATCCTATAACCATATTCACCTCGTCTCTCATCTTACCATTCTGCTTATCCTTTCTCTTCTTGGGACAGTCCCTAATAAAGTGTATAATTTTACCATAACTGTAACACTGTCTACTAATAGACTTGTCCCATCTCTTGCCCTTCTTCTTACCATCCTCATCACTTGAGTCACTACTCAAATCACCATTGTCTTGAGCTCTACGTAAATTCATCTGTTTAAACTTCATTCTATTTTTCATCATATGCAACTCACTACTTCTCTTATTCTTCTTTTCAGCTATAGTTTCTTTCTCCTTACTCCTAATGGAACTTACAACAATCTCGGGTATTAAAGTGTCCCTACCATACTTAATTTCATTTTTAACCTCTCTATATAAATCATGCATAGAATTCAAAAAAATAATGGTCTTATACGTTTCAGATAATTTTTTTATCACAATTAACGATATCTTGAATAAGTTTGTTCAAAATATGTAGATTGTCATCAAGATCCTTTAAAGTATCCATTTTAAAACTAAAAAAATCTTTCAAGAAAATACAATTTATTAGGGTAGACTAAAGCAAATATAAGTTCTCCAACTTTTGCCAAAATACTTTTGTAGAATCAAGTTTTCCAACTTTTCTCAAAAACAGTGTCGAATAGGTGTAAAATAATTGAAGTGTAAGCAAGTTCATCATATTCTTCTTTTTGTGCTTCCATCAAATTTGCAGGGAATTTACCATCTATAGCTTTTGAAACCTTTTGTTGAACTAAAATTCCCTTCATCTTTTGTTGCCAAATTGAAAAATTTCTTTTCCCATTAAAAATTTCAATTTTGAAACGTGAAGACATTTTGAAAAACAGAACAACTAAAAATGCGCAAATAAGTTACACAAATTAGTCCTAAGGCAACTATATACACCGTTCTAGATTTCCAGTGTTTCGTGAGCCTCAAAAGCTCAAATCAATGGAATGTTCAAACAAATCAAGTTTAGGTGTTCTAACAGAATAAGTAATGCAACACTGAGGTATATCAACAAAAAATTCAAACTATCACGCAATGAAACACAGAAGCAATTATGAACTTGCAGTTAAATCTAACACTTAAATATAGCAAATAAGTCCTAAGTTTCCAATACAAGCAATGGTTACTCCCACACGGTAACCCCAATCATATTTCACCCTTACACGATGACGAACTAGTGCTAAAAATTTAAATTTGGATAAGCCAATTTACCTTAGTAGACCTATCGAAGTTCGTAAATTATGAAAAATATGATTTTAACACTTTAGGGCCACCACTATTCGCCCTAAAGTCTCCCACAATCGATCGAATGTAAAATTAAATTACAAATGCGTAGGGGTAAAAAAAAAACCACAAACACTTAAGAAATTTTGTTTGGATAAAATTGTTTGAAGAAATCGTCGCCGGAGGAAGCCACATGCGCTACGGTCGGCTGCCGACCATCATCATCTCCACATGTCACACCTCTCGAACCGCCTCCACCTGCACATATCAAATCCAGTTTTCATTTCACCAATGGACTTTTGGATTGTCCAAAAATCAAAGTGCATGTCCGATTTCTTTACAAAAATCTAGGCAGATTTTTAACTGGTTTTTCTTTTGATTTTTGGACTTGTTTTCGCCAAAAATACACCACCAACATGGCTCTGATACCAAATGTTGAAAGTAGAAATCGATCACCAAGTATTCCGAGCTCAGTATACCGCCAATATACCGAATCAAACACCACAAAGTACCAAACCCAAAACTACAAACCACTCCCGAAACTGGTTGCTTTCTTGGCTTGCCCACTAAGGACAAAGGTAAGTGATGTTGAAGCACACAATAGCCACAAAAACTAAGTAAATGAGACAATAACACACTGCAGAAGAAGGAACCAAGCATGGATACAGTAATATTGCTCAAAGGAAGAAGACAACAACCATTCACTCACACGCCACAACACAGGAAATGGGGCAGCATATATAGGTATTGGATGGGCTTTAGGTCAAGCAATAGTTAGGCCCAAGTAGTAGTTGGTAATGGACAAATGTGCTATCAACCTAAAAAGTCATCCAAGAGTTATAGGTCGGGCCATGAGTAGCACTAATTAAATTAGGCTACTTCAAAAGGCCCAAATGGATTGTATGATTGGTTTGAACAATTGTGGTGTCGATATTTTATTTTAGACATCTGGTCGATGCCGACTGAATAAACAATAACTTTACATTATCGCCCAAGATTTATTGGATATAAAAAAATCCAACAATGTCGATAAAGTGATTGAAAGTAACTAATAATTTTATCCAACATAATTCTTTTCCACTGACATGCAAAAAGAGCTCATTCTTATTTAACAAACTAAGCGGAGGGACATACAAAAGTTAGCATATAATTGGCCTTTAAATTTGTTTCAAAGTATCGAACATTGTTATAACCAAGCATAAGATCTTGCAGAAAACTCATTCATTTGGGTATTTTGATGTCAAACAACCTCAAACGGGCAATGATGCTTAAAGTTTAATTTTATAGGATTCGATCGAGGATTTGAATAGGAAATTAACCCCACAGGGGCCAAATTAATAGCTTTAACCAAAACTAAATGGTCTATTTGAAGTAATATTTCAATGAGTGGTTCGCTCATGGCTCATTCACTAAGTGATGGCTCATTTAATGGCTCAACCCATTTTCGCATTCTTTGGGCACCATTTGAGATGTGCCCTAGTCTTGTGTTATATATTCGTTCCTTTCATTTGTATGAACAAGTGTGGCAACAAAAGAGGGACCATTTTGTGCAACACACATGTATCTCTCTTTCTCTGAGTGAGGCGCCACCTTCATCATTCTCTTATTGGGATCTTTTATTCTTTGTGGATTATATATATTTCTTGGGCAACATTTAGTGGAGTTCAGGGTTGAGCTTGTTGATTGGAGTAACTTTGTGGTGTTCAGTGGGTTTGTTAAATTTCGCCTTATTAAATTACATTTGTTATTGTTTTGTACACTTTTTGTTGAGCTCTTGGTGTGAATAGATATCACAAAAGAGCAGGGAATTAGTGTTATTAGAATGAAAAATCCACCTAAAGCGTGTAGAGCTTGAAATTAATATTTTTGGTTTGCACAAAAATTGTAGAAAAGCTCCAAGATAAATCCAACTGGTTTTTTTGGCGAAATTAGGTACCATCAGAGTGAACAAAACACCATATTCTTGTTCCTAGCGACGAGACGAAGCTAACTGGCCGATGTGTGTAGAGCGTGGAATCTCAGCACGACGGCACGTAAAGTCTACGTCCGGATCTCCTCTTGACGTATAGGTCCCATTCTAGGGACGTCCTAAAAGACAATTGTTCCTGGTTGTATTCTGAACCTGTTTGTGGTGTCGATTTTATGGTTTTTTGCAGTACACTAAATATGGACAGTTTTTTTGTCGACTGTTCGGTTGTCAAATGTTGTTTTTGCTATTGCATATATTTTCGGATTGGTTTTTCAACTCAAGGGTGAATAGTGATAGTCCTAGGGTTTCACATCTCTCCTTTATTTACGGACGAAAAAAATTTGTTCGCCCGATAAATTGGCTGATATCTTTCACATTCATTGTTGATGACCATTAGGTTTGAGGTTATCATGTGGGGTAAACATTGCTTGTTAGAACTTAGGAAATATTTATCATATTTTGCATGTTTGAAGTGTTGAAAACTTTTATGTGATAAATTAGTTTTATTGCTGAAAATTGCTCATTAATTTTTTTATATAATTGTCGAGTGAGTTATTTTGTGAGACTTAAATTTAGTGAGAGACGGTATTTTGTCGGTTTATCTCTGTTGTAATATTTTGGCTATTTTATGAAGTCCATTTGAGATAATTGTGCATTTTGGTTGATTTGTGATTTAAAAATGACAACTCACAATTTTGAATTGAGAATATTTAATGGAAATGAGATTTTTATGTTTGATAACAAAAAAAAGAAAGGAATTTAGTCAAACAACAAATTTCAAAAGCTTTAGATGGCATTTTTCTGCTAATTTAACAAAAGAACAGAAAGAAAAATATGAAGAACTTGCTTACACTTTAATCATATCACACTTGTCAAATTGTTTTGAGGAAAATTAGGGCATGTTCTCTTTTACTGTTTTCAGGTACTTTCAATTTTTAGTTTTGGAAAATATTGAAAACATGTTTACTTATCTATTTTAAGAAACGAATTTCAAAAAATGAGTTTAAAATTTACAAAGAAAATGGAAAACGTAAAAAAAAATCGTTTTGACTGTTTTCACTTAAAACCAAACTAAAACTTCATTTTTTTTTAAATATTTTTTATAAATGACAAAAAGAACCCATTTTCAACAATCTCAAAATGAACATTCAAAACACAAAATCTAAAATGAATTCAAAACTAAAAAACTAAAAATTAAAAACTGAAATACGAAGAGAACAGACACTTAGTAAAATCAAAACCATAAAAGAACTTAAGAAAAAGCTAGATAATTTGAATTTGCTTAAATCTACCTCGACAAACTTTACTTTGAGAGAGTTTTTTTGATTCAAAATGGATCATTCAAAGGATCTAGATTCCAATATAGATGTGTTTAAGAAGCTTGTGCAAGATATTGTAAATTGTGATGAAATTGTGTCTGAATCATATAAGGTCATAATATTGCTTACTTTCATGTCCCGACGGTTATAAAGAGGTAAAAAATGCAATCGAGTATTACAGTGACCTTTGACACCTGAAATTGTTATTGATTCCTTTAAAAGTAAGGAGATTGAGGTGAAAATAGTAGATTGAAATGAAAATTGGAAAACATAATAAGAAAAACG
The DNA here is from genome assembly GCA_903798385.1 of Fraxinus cuspidata. Lineage (NCBI taxonomy): Eukaryota > Viridiplantae > Streptophyta > Magnoliopsida > Lamiales > Oleaceae > Fraxinus > Fraxinus cuspidata. Next base: position 7,519 of record CAIGRP010041193.1, read on the forward strand.
GTGAAATTCACGTGCTGAGGAATAGCTCACAAATCAAGCAAAATGGTCATCAAGAGTATTAATGCAGTGTTAAGTCAAGTAGTAATTGGAGTGAAAAGAAGGGTAAAAGTTGGTGTGATAGATTTACTTAAATATAATGCTACATGATTTATTTCACTCCAGCTTGATCATATAAATTTGTATTTCGCACAGGGTAAAAGTTGGTGTGATAGATTTACTTAAATATAATGCTACATGATTTATTTCACTCCAGCTTGATCATATAAATTTGTATTTCGCACCACTGATGTTAGACAACATCATTCGTTAAAACAATAATATGGTTAAGAACTTCACGAATCAAGTGTTGACACACGGAATTCTAACAGAAGCCAATTGATTTGCTCGTACATGTAAAATGTTAAAAACGTACTAGTAGTAATCAATAAAATGAAATGAATTTTGGTTTGTGGTTGGCTTGGCTCTTGTTTTTGGAAAGCTAAAAATAATATAGCAAAAACCTTAGATCCCTACGAAAATTTAAAAAAAAAAAAAAGAAAAATTCTCATTCACACGTCCCTTTTTTTAAGGAAAAGCCAAAATATTTTTTAAAAAATCTCACTCGAAATAGTAGATGAATTAAAATGTCAATCCAACTATAGAAGCTTGGGAGGTATTATTAAATGAAGTAAATTAATGGGTCATGTTCCCTGAAAAAGAACAATCATAAGAACCAGCGCCTAATTCAAATAAAAAGACCTACTATATCATGTAAAATTACCTCATTCAGATCTAAAGAGGAATTTAAGCATCACACTCCACCACATGAACCGCAAATTTATTGGCTTTTGATTAACCCTGGTTGTACCCTATTTCTAATAACTCAGCTACCTCCGTACTAAAGCTTCGATGATCCTGAATAAACCACCCACAATCCAATAACACATTGTTCACTACGGATTGCTGCACGAGCTTCAATTTACCCTCACTTGGACGTCTCAACCCGATCCCACCGCCACTCCATCTCACTCTGGCTTGCCACGGCTGCAACAGGTCAAACTCGCACACTGCTACTAATTTGGCCACTATGTCAGCCGCCACTCCCTCCACATATGCACCAACTTGTTCCGCTCACCCCATATAGCCCAGAGACTACAACCAAAGATTGCCAAAGACAATCTTGTTGTATCCTCGACAGATCCCAAGGGCAAATTTTACCCACCTCCCTCCAAATCTTTATCTTTAAAACGACAAAATTAATAACTAAATTCGAATAAAATCAAACTCACAAAATGTTCAAGCACATCTAAATCATATAATCATAGGTGACAAGGATTAACTCATATCAACAAATACAGTCTTAGCTAATCACAGTTTCTTCCATTTCTAAGAAAGTAAGAAAATCTCCATAACATTTTTGAGATTCCTTTTGTACAATAGCCAAAGTATTCGTGTCTCCAGTCGATTCCAAGCCATTGATTAAGATTTTAAAAGATAACCTATCCGGATCGCACGACGATGATTTCATGAAGTAAAAGCACTCCATTGCTAATCCAGTGAGTTTCAAATTCATCAAACTTTCCAGCAACGCATTGAAGCTCTCAACATCTGGCTCTAAATTACTTTCTGATTTCAATTCCATGACAAGAAATTCAACCTTTTCGAGCAGTCCATCGTGTCCCAGAACTGTGACCATTTCAGCATACAAAGAGACTTGAGGCTTATACCAGTACTCGTTCCGGACATCCTTAAAAACCTAGATGAGATGAGATAAAGAAATATCACATAAGCGCAAAGAAAGCATCAACTGGTTAAAAGGAAAAGTGAGAAGAGTGGATATCGAGCAAAAGCAGAAATTTAGTAGCATTAACAAATTTTAAATCCATATGCGTTCATGAAATACTAAAACTCTAATTTTGTCTCTGAAGAAGGGCGGAGAGTGGCGAACCTTAAGGGCCAAAAGGCATTGGTTCTGGCGAAGAAGTTCACGAAGGACTGCAATCATATCAAGCTTTAGCAAACGCCTGAATTTGGTATCAAATACTTGCTCCAGCAGCACCTCAGAGCTGACTGCCCGCTTCAGTGCCTGAACTGTCTGGATGGCTTCAATGCTGAGATTCCTTCCCCTTTGAAGGGGCTTTCTGTTCTTGCTTCTGTCTCTCATTGTTACGCTCATCATCCCATTTCCAGTTTTCCGAGAATTGGGCAAAAAAGGGGCAATTGGCTTCAGTTTGAATGAAGGTAGTGCCTGTACTCCCATTATGATTGCAGTTGTACAGTTCATTGTAGGGATGTTACAGTGAGCTCTTTTGTTAATTTACTTTCAACTATCATCACTTCCCAGATTGCTTGGATAGCCACAGCTTAAGATTGTTCTAATTTTGTTCAGAGCAACTGAAATTTACAGGGAGTTTTATCACTAAAAATGAAGTAGAGTAGTAAACGATAGATCCAAATTTGTTCTTTTTCAACATCTTTGATAATCAAAGACTTAACCGCTAGATATCCATTGAGGATTGCAAAATAATAGAAGGCCCCAAGGTTTTCCTACATCAATTTGGCCTGGTCCACTGATAAAACTTTTGTACAGAAATTTTTTAAGCCAAAAAGGGGAAAAAAATAAAAATAAAAAAAGGTTTGCTTGTATTGTGCAAGCACTTTTACTTGGGGTTATACTAATATAGTCAACCAACATTTAGCAGGCTTAAAAGGTGACATAGATATGGTATCTCTCATGTTAAATTTAATAAAAATAAAAAAGTTGAATGTTTTTGCTGCAAAGAAACATGAAACCCGAGAATTCTTTAAAAGTGTAATCCATCTAGTTGTCATGATCGGGAACTATAAGAACAAATGTATAGAAATTAGCATGATGAATAAGTTCAAACTAGAGCAAAAGTTTTGAACATTAGTTTAGTCTCCATGTGCTGCTCATTGTATTAATTTGATGCTGTATGACATTGACAAACTAGAACTAGATGAAGTTAGTTAAGTTGTAGCTCATGCATCAAAAATCACCAGATACTTCTACTCATTATGCAACTAATTTAGTCGCTTTGCAAAGCATATTATCCCAAAAAATGCATTAAGAGCTATAGCGATATCTAGTTATTGGGCATGAGCAAAGAAAACTAAAGGAGAATTTACAAAATAAACATAAAAATGATTAGCTTGATTCTGTAGTTGAAAGGAGAATAATACGGCCGTGCAACTTTCCTAGCTCTAGTCCAAATTCTTGAATTGTTGATAGTGATGAAAAGTTGTCAATTGGCTGTTTGTATGAGGTGCTCTTGTCGGAAATAACTGTAGCACAATCTTTTCCAAAATACAGAATCAAGCACATAGTCACAAATCTTTCTATTAATTTCCTTAGTATATGCTGACAATGTACACACTATTTATGCATCTTTTTGGGCTAATGTACTTTGCAAAACAAGTTCCAAAATGATAGGTGTAGGATGAAGTATTTCTTTTTCTGTAGTAGATCTCCTCATCAAATGCAATGGATAGCAATAATTGTAAGTGTATTTGGTGACTTGTGATGCGTGAGCTACATTTTACTAACTTCATCTAATTTACAAATATTACGCAACAGCAAGTTAGTGTAATGAGCTACACAGACACCAAAATAATGTACAGAACTTTTTCTCCAATGACCAATTTAGCAACATAATTTGGATCATAAGATTCTGAGCGATCATATGCGAACATACTACGAATTCATGAACACCACAAGTTTTCTAAATAAATTGTAGAACAATACAATGGCCTTTGAAGCATATAAAGAATCAATAAATTTTAACAAAACCGATACTTTAGGACAACAAAATATAAAAGCAATAAGAGTTCTCTTAAATTCAGGTGTCCATCCATCAACCGTTATCGCCCAACCAATCTCATTCCATATAGCACATTAGCTATCAACAAAATTATGCACCTTCTAGATATTTTTACCAATAATTAACTATGAGGACTATGAAAGTTTGACACATTGTAGCCAAGGCCCAGGTAATCTGTTAACATCTATAGTTTGCTAATAATACACACAATTCACAACACTGGAAGAAATGCAAGAAGCAAAATTCCATTTCAATATAATAAAGTCTCACATTTCTATAGCTCTTTAATTTAAAGCATTCTTTAAGGGTGGGTCGATCACCAGGACAGAAAGACCCATTCTTGGCATGAAGAAAGTACTAATTCCTTATTGTTCTTTTTCATTTCTACATCTAATCTGGATTTTTTTTTTTCCCGCACCATTTCATTTCAAACACAAATCTCTTTTAAGTGTTCTTTTACTTCACACTTCAAAAATTTCTTGACTTTACGTTTATTTGCAATTGCTACAAGATATTCAAATTTTGAACATAGTTTACATGTAACACCAGGAAGTACAAGACATGAATTTAAGGTCTTAATATTGTTTGACTCAATTAATGACCTTCAACAAAAATTTGTATAATACAAGCCAACTAATAGCTGTTTCATTCCTGTTATGACCAGCTTCAAAAATTTCTATATAATGCCAAATGGAGTGGCTAAAAAGGTATCATGTAGCTGACCCAAAATTTATAAAGAATAAGGCTTAGTTTATTGGTGTTGTAAATCTTTCTCCACAATCACTTCATGACCTTGGAGCATTAACAAACTAACCATGGGTGTCATGAAATCAAAATTGATTTACTTTTCTCATGGGGAGAGTTATTAATTACTAAACCCATAGTACTTTATCATTATCTTTTAAAGCTATCTCCATGGGTGTTGTAATTCAGTTTTCTCAGGGGAGAGTTCTTAATTACTAAAGTCTTGATATTGTATCATTATCTATTAAAGCATTCTCCACAATCACCTCTATAATCTTGAGGAATTAGAAAGCTAGACAAACTCACAATAAGGTAATATCTGGAAATTGAAAGTTCATAATATCTTGAATTGTAAGAAAATGAAAGAAGACAGGATTTTATTTTTGTGATTGATAGCTATGACAAAAATCAAAAAGTCAAAGAACCAAAGCAAGAGATGAATTGCACGGAATTTTGTACGAGGATGGATTTTGTACAAAAATTATACCAGCAACACGTGCTGTGAAATACCAATGACGTTGGCAACGAGAGCGCAAGCCAAGCTTGTTGGTAGTTTCGGCAGCATTCATTGCATTGTCATGTCTTGCTTGTTAACAAATTCAAGCAATTAACACTGTTTGATCAAATTTTTGGTTTTATCATTAACACTGTTTAAAGGAATAGTTAATATCAAATAATCTTGATTTTTTAAATTTACATTTTAATTTATTGCTCTAACAATGGCTATACAAAAAGAAGAAAACGAAAAAACACACATAAAGAGAAACAGAGGATTTTACAAAATCATAGGTATTTCAGTATACAAATTCATACTGGGCAAGGAGATATGAAATCAAAGGCGCAAATGGAAATGGAATTTTACAAGAGGGGCGAAATTATTCCATCTACATATTTAATTATAATAAACAAAATCAAAAGAAAAGAAAAGGTAGAATATCATACTTACATGTTATGCGGCCATCAAATACAACTTAATATTTAAGGCTTGAATTCCTGGGTCGCAAGCAAGAGGAAGATGGCTGGAAGGATTTTCACTAGTTTTTGCCTTTTTTGTCTCACAGAATTCTCGACAGAGAGGCAGCCGACGAAAGAATGGATAGGGCAATAAAAAATTTGTCCAAGTAATACACTGGCAAGGTTTTCAAAATGGCCACGTAAACTTGATGGCCGGAAGCAAAACTCAGTCAGGGACACAATCGAACCTGTAAAAAGGTTGAAAAATTTTACAATCGAAAAGTTATGTTCAAAAAAATCCTACTCCATGTAATTTTACATCCAAAAATTTACATGGGATATGACTTTTTCGAATGTAAAATTTCGAAATTTTTTTATATCATATTCCATATAAAATTTCATAATAAAATGATGAAAATATATTGAGAAATTTGTATCGCAAAAATAATAAATATTAATGAAATAATTGAATTTGTTTGTCGAATTTAGCTCTAGTACACTTTATTTAGCTGATAGTATGTTGCATGCTATTGCGTAGTGGTCGTATTATCATATCTAGTTCCGATAACCTGACCATGGACCCATCCCAATTTAATGCCCTCACTAGACAATTAGCACAACTTGCCACTAACTAACAACAGTTCCAAACTTAATTAACGGCTGTCTAAATTGAGATGATTGCTAATCTTGAAGAGAGTGGGAGCCTAGCTGCTAGTTTGAACAAGTTTAAGCAAATCCCTCATTCAACTAATATTGATAATTTTGAAGTGTCCTATAATATACAAAATCATTGTCGACAAGGTGATCGAAAAATATTTTCGATACAATCGTAGGGATAGAGGTCAGGTTCATGAGCGAAAACGAGGCTATGACCGTCACATTACTCATTCTCTTTCACATCATGAGGAGTATTCCTTTAGAAACATTAAAGTAGGTGTTTCTATTTTTGATGGTTGCTTAGTTCTTGAAATTTTTACTCAATGGACTGCCCTTAAACAAAAGAATGAGTTAGTGACTAAGTATATTGCTGAATTTGAGGAATTTTGAATGAAATGTCATGTCATTGAGGATAAGGCCCTAACTTTGAGTATGTTTAATCAAGGTCTAAGAGATGATCTTAGGCATGAGCTTTTCCTTCGGAGTGTCACTATTCTTGATCACACTTACTCTTTAGCTCGAGATTATGAGTTGATTATTGGTATTCCATATAAAAACCATGGTGACAACCATACACCTATCTCATCAACCAACTTCCTCTTAAGTCTATTAGGAGACCTTCTCTGTCAAATGTTCCACCTGTGTTCGACAATAAGGGTACGATTTCTGAAATTCCAAGAACTTCTTCTCACTTGCAGTGCTTCAA
>CAIGRP010041210.1:0-31213 GCA_903798385.1 Fraxinus cuspidata
ACAATATCATACTAATGTGGAGATACGTGGTGTTCATAGCCCTTACAGCAACCAAGGCTATAGTGCACGAATTGACTTGTTTCCCATTACATTATCATATGATCAATAATTAATGTGAGCATGACTCTGAACGTAAATGCCGAATTCAACCTGTCTTGTGAATTTTCTAGTAGCTAGTTAAAACGGAAACTAACATTAATTGGTTTAAAAACAAAATAGAGGCCGAGTAATATAGAGAAAGAAAATAACAATCTTGATTATAAATTACGGAATAGAAACTCACGATCAGATCTAAGTTTCAGAAAAAATGTTGCAAAAACTTTATATTTCAATAGTTGAAGTAACTCACCGAAGTGCTTGCATCCCTTCTAAGCACGTCAATACTTAAGTTCTCCATTTTAACTACGTTCAAAGATTATGGACACACAATAAGACTTTAGACTACAATATAGGGGCGAGAGGCTAACAAAATTGTGCAGATTTTCTAGGAAAACTAAGAATTAGAACTCCAAATTTAAAAAAATTTAAAAATAAAAACTAAAATTCAAGATTTAGCTTCAATTTATAAAGCTGGTCATTAACATTTCTTGAAGATTGTTTAGATGCACAACGTTTTCCTTTGTTAGACTTCGACTTATGAATAGTAGATTCACCTCTTTATCATTGATCCAACTATATTAAGGTAAAAAACAACAACGATTGACCACAAGTTCGCTCAAAATCTGAGAGTTGTAGTTTGAAGTCGAAAATTGAACCTCGCTGAAAATTGTCCAAAACAATAGAGAGAATTAGGATTTGTTTTTCTATAGCAAATGATTTTACGTTTTTGACCCAGAAAAAAGTTTAGTATATAAATTTCAATTTTTTCAAATTGGAGATGTGTTTTTCAACTTTTTCATATTCGAGGCATATAGGGCCTAATTTTCACAAAATATTTCTTAGACATGCCCCCACAAGGGGGGATGATGGACTCGGATAATCTTAGCCATTAAGTTAAAAGGAAAAAATGATGAACTTTTTTGCACAAGACAAGGGTTTTTGTCCTTTCTCTCATCTTCTTGAGAGAGAGTCATATGCATAATTGAAGTTTATTAATTTAATACACATTCGCCAATCAAACTTTATGGCATACCTGGATTTCAATTAGAAAAATCTCTTTTTTAGTAAATTACGAAACATTTTCATCTATCTTTGTAAGGACAAATCTTAGTGAGCCCTTTCTATTTATCTCAATAAAATCATCAAAGTCATGGACACGACAGATCATTGAATTATACCTATACATCTAGATTAATGTATACATAAAATAATTGTAGTTTACTTGAGAACGTAAACCGTAAAATACTAAATAATATCAAGAGACTGATAAACTAAAACCTTGTATGGAGTCCTAATTTGTATTTAAAGTTCCATGGTTACAAGTTATGTAGTTTCACCTACACTTACTCGACATCCTAATATTTTCACTCTTTTTTGAATTCTCAACATGCATCGCAATTCTCAAGCATGATTAGAAGAATTGTGTTGAGGGTACTCTCATTAAATGATTATCCAATATCGTTGATCAAATTTCATTATGATTTTTAGTCATGCAATTTTTAGCGTATAATCGGCCCCTTTCCATATCAATCCTTGTTTTCCAATGGATCAAGTCCAATTTTCCAAAAATTACAAAAAGTTGAAAGGCCACATATAGAATTTGATAACATATACTGACTTATCAAGCTTTATTGCACTTGCAGAGAAAAAGCAATGAAGTTATGGGTACTTTCCATGTCTTTGAAACACGAGACGGTTTTGACTTGTGTTCTTAAAGGAGAAAAAGACATACACTTTTGCCTTTTATTTGGATGCATTGACAGCAGATCTTGCCCACCCAACTTCTGAGTTGGTACCACCTCTAACGAACAAGGTCAGAAATTGGGATTATTAATTATCTGTATTTGCCTAAGAGTAACGTTACACGTACCGGGAAAGTTTCACGGAATTCATAAAGGGGACACTAGGTGATATTCTTGCGAATTAGCGCAGCACCCGTAGGAATTTTGTGAAGAACTCCCCGGTAGTTGGGGAATTTTCCTTGCCGTGAATCTATGAAATTACTGGCTCTAAATATGTTGAAAAGCCGTATATTTAATAAAGGGAAAATTGCAGTCGCGGTCCCAAACATTTTTATTTTTTATAGACTTTACCTCAACATTCACTTTATAGCTCTCCCTTTCTCAATTCTTTATTTTGGACTTTCTGTTTATATTCTTTATTAGGACGGACCGTTATTGTAATTTATGTTTGTTTTTAAAAGATTTTCTTAGTTTCTGTGGGTTATTGCTAGACTTAATTTAGGCCTATTTATTTATTATGAATTTGATATGAAAATGTTTAATTGCACAAGTTGTTTAATAAGAACTTGAGAATTATAATCAATAGAACTTGTGTACTTTTATTTAAATTTAATTTGTTTGACATGTAGGAAGTTATAGAGAAATTTTTTAGATTCTATAGTGGAATTGATAGTGCAACCAAATTTGAGATCAATGGATGATTGATAATTTGGTTATCTATATTGAAATCTATGTAATTGATAAAGTCGAAAATGATGTCATTATGCGGCTTCAAACCCATAGAGAAAAACTGTAAAAACAAATAAAATTATAACTTTAATAATATTGTATATTTCCTTATTTCTTTCAAAGGTTTTTCTCTAGTTAATTTGTGCTTCACTGAACTTACTTCTGGCTCCATCATTAATAATAATAATAATAATAATAATAATAATAATAATAATAAGTTAATCCAAGAGTAATATCAACACGTACATTTAACTTGTGCTGAGTAGAAATGAGAATTTGAGGGAATAAATATTGATCGAGTTTAGTCCAAAATTGAAACTACAACTTTCAATATGTTGTTCGCATATTTTATTCGATCTAATTTTGTCCAACACAAGTTATCAACCATGCCCGATTTAAATTTGTATGGATAGATTAACAATGCATAAATATTTTAACATACCTTGAGAATTTTTTTTATAAATATTTTCTTTTACCCTATGATTTATCATTTCAAAGTGTAATCCTTCCACTGTGTAGTCATAGAATAATTATTAAATGAATAGTTAGTCCTTGTTTGACCTCTATTTTCATAAAACTCTTTTTTTGTAGCACATTCTTTCACAAAATAATTTTACAAATAAATCCAAATTTCTTTTCTATTTTCTAATCATTCATAAAAAAAATTATTATTTTAAAATACGTTCACCCAAAAAATATCTCAAACAGGGCTTAATGATATCATCTTATCTTGGTTGAGTTTAAAATTCGAAGAAATTCCTAAATCCAGTGTACTAACGTACTAAACAAATTATTGTCAGTTTCTTTGTTCGGTACGCGTTGTCCTTTGTCAATTGATTTGTATTCTCAAAGAAGAAAACGACAGATACAGTCAATAATTAATCACGATTAATAGTTTCTTTCTTGGGTTCTTAGTGGTATGCTTTGCCCTTTGCCAATTGACTTTTGTTCTCAAAGAAGAAAGCGACAGATAAAGTTAATTAGTAAATAGTAAATGATCACGATAGATAAAGTTAATTAGTAAATAAGAACACTTCTTTAACTTCTGTTTTTTGTTTTAGTGGGTAAAACAATTGTTGAATGTCCTAATCTCACTCCGAATTGCAACATTACTGTGGAGGTACAAAATTGACAGATTGAGATTAGGTTCTTTTTCAAGCTAGGAACACGAAGAACGTTGTTTAACTTAAAAGTGTGTTGAGAGGTTACGAGAGATGAGGATTCGGTGTGAGTAATGGTGAGGCCAAAGCCATCGCCAATCATAATGTCATCAAAACCATTGTAGGGAGCATATGGTGAGAGATTGCTCAAGTCGGAGGTAACATGTTGAGAAGCACCACTATCCAAGAGGCACGAAGGAGTGTTGGGAGTATTAGCAGCATAATGATCTCTTGATTGCCATGAAGAAGTAGGATTGGTCATTGAAGTATTGGAATTGTTGGTTGGTGATTGAACTAGTACTAGTTGATATGATGGACACCACGGGCGGAACAAGGAATATTGTTCAGTGCACGAAATTCAATCTAGGTCGAACTTTGAGTTTTCTGGACCTGAGACAAACTTTAGTTTGTCCGTTAAATTATAATATGAAATATTCATTTAAATTTTTCTAACTAATCTATGAACTCAGAAGTGAATAAATTCTTCTTGAGCAAAATTTGTAAGTAGATTAGGATATAATTTTGTCAAGGGCTTTAAATGTTCTATGCAATTCAGCCAATTGTTCGTGAGAAGTCATCCCTCAAAGCAGTCGCAACGTCTTATTATTCTAGTTGATGCGAATCAAATTGAGTTGGCGAGGACTTTGTAATTGACTGCTCGGAAAGACTTCCATTTTGAATCAAATACATGCATCTTTAACATTTTGGTTGAACATCACCGCAAGTCTGGAAAGGAAATCTAGCATCTGCATTTAAACGATAAAATACATAGAAAAGGCTAAGGTTTCTTAACCTAACTTGAGTGTTCGATGCATTAACTTACAATTAATGGATAGGTTTTCTTGTGAAGAGAAAACTGACAAAGCTAAGGGACGTAGTCGAATTCATGAAGAAAAATGGATGTAATCCTAACGTAATCAGTTACTCGGCGACAACAATTGGGTTTTGCAAGGAGGGAAGAATGAAGGAAGTGTTGCACAGCTGTCACAAGCAATTTTAGGAATATTGGCTGGAGATATTTATTGTTATAGGAATATTGATTGGAAATATTTTGCTGTTATTGTTTTCTTTCTTTAGGAGATTGATATCTTTGCTATTTCTTTCTTAGTGCTACTTGCCTCTAGCGTTTCTTCTATTATTTAAACCAAGGAAGTTAGTGCACAAAAAAGGATGTAATAGAAAAAACTTTCAATCAATAAAACTTGGGAGGGAAGGGAGTTCTTCGGAGTCTGGTGTTCTTTTNTCTATTATTTAAACCAAGGCAGTTAGTGCACAAAAAAGGATGTAATAGAAAAAACTTTCAATCAATAAAACTTGGGAGGGAAGGGAGTTCTTCGGAGTCTGGTGTTCTTTTTGTTCTGTATTGTATTTTTACCACATGGTATCAGAGCAGGAATTGTTTGGAGATACTGATTGCTGATGGTCATACGGAAGGTGATCTAGATATCTTGTTCATTCCTATTTCTCTAGTATTCCGCTGCTAGACAAGGTGTTCACCTCCCTCCATTACCTAATCCGTTATTCAGACCTGTGTTGTCAGAATTTTTTGTTCTTTTTTCTTTTTGAACACTTAGTTTGTGTCTTTTTACCATCCGAATCTATGGCAGCTGAAAACCAAAAAAATTCTACAAAATCTCTTACCAATTTTTTATTGAATGGTGATAGCTATTTACAATGGGCTCGGATTGTTAAATTAGCGCTTGGAGGCGAATCAAAACTTGAGCACATTCTTGGCAAGGTTGAGTCTGTAGATGAGACTTTAGAAACAGACGGAACAAAACCAAAGAAAAAAGGTAAGGATGTTGAATGGGAAGCCAATGATTTGCAGGTTATGTCATGGATCCTAAATTCCATGGAACCCAAAATCTATTATATTTTTGCTTATGCAAACACTGCTAAAAAATTGTGGGACTCTATTTTTGAGATGTATGGAAACTCTAACAATTCTTCTAGAGTTTTTGATTTACAGCAAAGCATCTCATCCCTTAAACAAGATCAATGTCAATCCTTCTTGGAACACTTTGGGAAGTTCAAGCAGAAGTGGGAAGAGCTCCGTCAATACCGACCTATAGTTGCCACAGTAAAGGAGTACATCAAGCTAGAAGAGCAAGATCAAATTTTTTATCTGTTAGCTGGTCTCACAGCAGACTTTGAAGAAGTCAGAAGAGACATTCTGATGCGAGCTGATATGCCATCTCTCAATACAGTGTGTGCTATCATCCAAAGTCAAGAGACTCGCAAGAGAGTAATGGGAAACAAGGTAACAAACTCTTCTCAAAATTTAGAAAATTTTGCTCACCTTTCTTTTTCTAAGGCCGCAGACAACAACAAATTGAGTAATGGGAAGGATAAAAAAGGATCTCATTTCTTCTGTGATCACTGTAACTGAAGTGGACATTCCAAGGATAGGTGCTTCATGTTATACCCACATCTCAAGACTGCACATGCTGCACGGAACAAAATCAGTGAAGCAAACCTGACCGCTTACGCAGAAACTGATGGTTTACAGTGCAAACTCGAAAATATCACCAAGCAACTTGATTTACTGATGAAGAAGTATGGCACTGTTGGTGATGCAGCACACGCTGGTCCGAGTGGGGAGTCTCATGTTGCTCAACACACTGGTAAAGCTCTTGCAGTTTCTACCTCTTACTCAAAAATTATTGTAGATTCTGGAGCTACAGATAATATGTTTGCCTCTTGTGACTTGCTAACGAGGTTTCAACCTAAAAATGACTATTCTCATGTTACTGTTGCAACTGGGTTGATAATACCTACAAATGGTTTTGGAACAATCCGCATATTTTCTAAAGACATTGATGTTACTATTGTGCCTAATTTAAAAGCTAATATGTTATCCATCAGCAAGTGTACTAATCAACTTGGGTGCAACGTTCTTTTTACTCCTCAGAAAGTACTCTTTCAGGATAGAATTTCAGGGAGAACGATTGGTGAAGGACACCAGGTCGATGGATTGTATGTGATAAAACCGGAACAATTGGCACTTGCTGCAACAAATGAAGCTTCTGCTCAACTTTGGCACAAAAGGCTGGGCCATCCTTCTGCTAGAGTTTTACGATATTTAAATTTATCTCCAATTTGCGATTTCAACAATTGTGAACCATGCCAATTGGCTAAATCTCATAGATTACCCTTTTCTGAGCATTCGAATAAATCCACCGAATTGTTTGACTTGGTTCATTCCGATGTATGGGGGAATGCACGCACCTGTTGAATCCAAAGAAGGTTTTAAATATTTCGTTACCTTTATTGATGATAAATCTCGTGCAACTTGGTTGTATTTACTCAAGTCTAAAAGGGAAGTATGTGCGACATTTCAAATTTTTTGCAAAATGGTTGAAAACCAATTCAACAAAAACATTAAAATACTTAGAACAGATAACGGTACTGAATATGTAAATCATGAGTTTCAGACTTTTTTATGTAACAAGAGTATAATACACCAAACCTCCTGTGTTGGTACCCCTCAACAAAACGGTGTGTCTGAAAGAAAAAATCGACATCTGTTAGAAGTAACCCGAGCCTTAATGTTTTCAGCCCGCTTACCAAAGTCCTACTGGGCCGATGCAGTACTCACATGGTGTTATTTGATTAATCGACTTCCTAGTCGAATTCTTGGTTTTCAGAGTCCAATGGAAATTTTATACAACCGAAAAATTAATCTCTCACAGTTGCGTATCTTTGGTTGCGTCTGTTATGTGCATTCACAAAATGCAGGAAAATTAGATCCACGCTCACGAAGATGCATCTTTATGGAATATTCTTCAACACAAAAAGGATAGAGGTGCTATGACCCCAGTTTAAATTGGTCTTTGTCTCTAGAGATGTGACATTTAATCAAAATCAGATGTTTTTTGCGACAGAAAATCAGGGGGAGACTGATATCTAAAATGATTTTCAAGTCGCTGCAAATCCAGTAAATCTTGAAGTAGGGCCGAGTTCAATTGCAAACCCGCTGAATGATGTCAACGAAGATACTGTGGAGCATGATTAAGATGCTCCGCATGATGACTCTATACCGTTTGATGGATCAAGCCCCGCCCTAGAAGAGGATGTGAATCCAAATACCAATTTTCCAGCTCATGAAGAAAGAGAGATTTGGTACAGCCCCAGTCAGAAGGACAACACGCACAATTAGACCTCCAGCAAAGTTTCAAGACTTTGTGACATATCACACCACAACATATCCAATCCAAGATTATGTGAGGTATGATAAAGTGTCACCAAAATTTTGTTCATTTCTAGCTCAGATTGAGAAAATTTCTGAACCGAATAGTTTTGAGGAAGCCAACTTGGATAATAATAGGGTTAATGCCATGAATAATGAACTTAGTGCCTTAAACGGAAATTATACATGGGAACTTGTCAAATTACCACATGGAAAAAAGAGGAAGCCAACTTGGATAATAATTGGGTTAATGCCATGAATAATGAACTTAGTGCCTTAAACGGAAATTATACATGGGAACTTGTCAAATTACCAAATGGAAAAAAGACCGTTGGGTGTTGATGGGTATACAAAATCAAGTACAAAAGTGATGAAATGTTAGAATGGTATAAGGCAAGGTTAGTTGCAAAAGGTTAAACCCAGACATATGGCATAGACTACAAGGAAACCTTTGCTCCAGTAGCTAAGATGAATACTATTCCCACTCTCATGTCAGTTGCAACCAATTATGACTGGCCACTATTTCAAATGGATGTGAGAAACGCCTTTCTCCATGGGAATCTTGAAGAGGAAGTGTTCATGGACTTGCCACCAGGCCTACCTGTGTCAAGAGAAAGTGGATTGGTTTGCAAGTTAAAAAAGGCAATATACGGCTTGAAACAGTCTCCAAGAGCGTGGTACGAAAAACTGAGTGCAGCCCTTGTCAAAATCGACTTTAAAAGAAGTGAAGCAGATTCTTCAATGTTCACCAACATCTCAAACAATGGAATTGTTGTTATATTAATTTATGTGGATGACTTAGTCATTACAGGAAGCGATCAAGGCGGCATTGAAGATCTGAAGCGTCATCTCGGCAAGGAATTTGACATTAAGGACTTGGGAAATCTGAAGTACTTTCTAGGTATTGAGATTGCTCGCTCTCACAAAGGTCTGTTTCTTTCTCAAAGAAAATACGTTCTGGACTTGCTTCGAGAAACAAGAAAGCTAGGTGCAAAACCAGCAAATATTCCCATGGACTTTAGTCAAAAGGTTACAACTGATAATGAACCCCTTAACGACATTAGCATGTTCCAAAGACTTGTGGGCAAGTTAATATACCTTACTATTACCAGACCCGACGTATCATATGCAGTGAGCTATGTGAGCCAGTTTATGCAAAAACCTATGAAGGGTTATTTAGAACTGATTAATCAAATACTAAGGTATTTAAAATCTGCGCCAGGAAGAGGCATTTTAATGAAAAATAATGGACATGCCAATATAGTTGGTTACACAGATGCTGACTGGGCTGGAAGTCCTCTTGACAGAAAATCTACCACAGGATTCTGCATGTTTGTAGGAGGAAATGCAGTTGTTTGGAAAAGTAAGAAACAAGCAGTGGTTGCAAAATCAAGTGCAGAAGCTGAGTATAGAGCCATGGCAGCAGCAGCAAGTGAAATCACATGGTTGAGGCTACTTCTTCATGAATTGGGGCACAGTTCGAATGACAAACCTACAACGTTATTTTGCGACAACCAAGCTGCAATACACATTGCGACTAATCCAGTATTTCATGAGATGACTAAACATATTGAGGTAGATTGCCATTTTGTGAGAGAAAAAATTTTGAACAAAGTCATTGAAACTGCATATATCCGAAGCTCTGATCAGATAGCTGACATCTTCACCAAACCGTTAGCAAAAGGGATTTTCAAATCATTGAAGAACAAGTTGACCTCCGATAATCTCTTTGGATCAACTTGAGGGAGAGTGTTGCACAGCCGTCACAAGCAATTTTAGGAATATTGGCTGGAGATATTTATTGTTATAGGAATATTGATTGAAAATATTTTGCTGTTACTATTTTCTTTCTTTAGGAGATTGATATCTTTGCTACTTCCTTCTTAGTGCTACTTGCCTCTAGCATTTCTTCTATTATTTAAACCAAGGCAGTTAGTGCACAAAATAAGATGTAATAGAAAAACTTTCAATCAACAAAACTTGGGAGGGAAGGGAGTTCTTGGGAGTCCGGTGTTCTTTTTGTTCTGTATTGTATTTTTACCACAATTTTCCTCGCTCTAACATATCATTTGGTCAGAAAAACATCACCAAGATAAAAATATGCTAATTAATTGAAGTAGATAAGAATGTGACAAAAAAGTTGGAGACATAAGTGCAAAAATATGTATAAAAATTGTGATATGTATATAATTTATACAGGATGAAAATTACCCTTTGAAAGAAGTCACAAGCAAATCATGTGTATTTTTGACAGCAAAGGGAATGTTTTCCTTCTTGTAAGGATCTGTGTGCACCTAAACTGAAAGTTTGAGGATTTGTAGACAATTTTTTTTTGTGGACTCAAGTGCTAAAAGTAGCATAGTATGGGGACCCACATATGCAAATTTCCTTTTCTTTTTCTTTATTCATTTTTCTTTATTATCCTGAACAAGTAGAAATTTGCTATTTGCTGATGAGATTTCCAGCTAAGTTCATGATAACTTAAA
Source organism: Fraxinus cuspidata (assembly GCA_903798385.1). Lineage (NCBI taxonomy): Eukaryota > Viridiplantae > Streptophyta > Magnoliopsida > Lamiales > Oleaceae > Fraxinus > Fraxinus cuspidata. The sequence goes on from CAIGRP010041210.1 coordinate 10,406, forward strand.
TAGAATCTTGAGAATATGATGGATACTTCATTGTGGTCCATTTACAATATCAAAATGACACCATGAAAAGATTGTCGGTACATAATATATAGTACATAGGTGGTGCCTTGGATATGATCGCAATATTATGGTTGTGCACGTAAATCGAAAGTTTGAAGAATTGAAAGCCAAATTGACTTATTTAATTCAAATCACTCGACTCGAGAATTGACCTCTAATTCGATCATGATTAAACTTTTGATTATGAACTTAATTTGAGTCAACATATGGTCCGATTAGAAGACGTTAAATTCGCGATCACGCAATTAGTGGCCTATAAAACTCACTAAAATCTATCCTAATTAATAGTCCAGAAACACATAAAGTAAGTGAGATTCTTTTGTTACTTAAAACCAAATGAAAGCATAAAAACAATAGTAAATAAAACAAAAAGGACTACTCTAGTAAAGAGCGCATCAATTAAAGACAATCCGGTGGACAATTCGGAAGGCAAAGCTATGGGGTCAAAAAGCAATTTAAAACTTTTAAAGATTTGACACTGACAACTGAAAAAAGGTTTCACAGTCCACTACAAAGGCCATCAAAATTGACTGGCCTAAGAATTGTGGTCATGTAAAGAGTGATTCAGTCAATGTTAGGCGTTTACAGGCAGGCCGTATGAAAATGAAATGCCATTAGGGGAGATGAATTGTTCAAATTCGACTTCAATTCCCCTCTTTTTTTTCCCGATAACATATTTCTCGTTTTTGTAAGAGGCGAGACTTGATGGATCAAGTGATGCTTTATTTTGATTGAAATTTATGTTTATTTAAGTTAGATTTGATTAAAAGACATGTAATCATAGTTAAGTGGCATGTTTTAGTGATATACAAAAAGGGTTACGCTCAATCGATTGAGTATTAAGGAATTTCGGGAATAATGCTGTTAGAATTTGGATGTAACCCGAATTTTATTGAAAATTCTATTTGAGGTTTATTGGGAGTTTGTAGAAGGAGTTCAAGTTGGAATAAGAGAAGAAATCGTGCAACGAGCTCGCTACCCGCTTAGGAGCCGCTCGAGCGCCCATAACAGGGACTTAGCGCTCGCTAAGCGTCTAGAACCATTTGAGCGTTCTTATCTAGAAAATCCTTGTTCGCATTTTTTTGACAATTTCTTAAATTATATTTTATCCCAAACACTCAATTATTATTTCGATCTATTATATTGTAACTTCACATTATTTTAAACTCCTCTTTGTATTATAAATATGAGAAGTAAACCTCTTGAAAAAATTATCATTACATTCTACACAATTTGTAATCCTCGATACTATTGATATTAATGAATTTTCCTCTTCTATCCGTGACTTTTACCTGAATTGGATTTCACGTAAATCTTGTGTTTTTGTGTTACTTTTCATATTACCATGTCTCGCTTTATTTCTATCAATATGATATCACAGCGATGCTTGATTTTGTGTGATAACAACTATGAAAAATATTATTTCGCTTTTGAATTGCAACATTAGATTTTCATTATGACAAATGAATATGCGAGTAGTGTTCATTCAGATAGACTTTGATGATGCTTTGTTGAGATTTGATAAAATCTCCTTAACTTGGACACTAGTGGAGAAACAACATAAGAATCGAAACGACCTATCTCAAATTCATCTTCGTCTATCTAATCATATTCTTTCGGACGTCTGAAAGGAGAAAATTGTTGTTGTCTTAAAATTGAAATAAGAGCAATTATTCATGATGAAAAATCTAACAAGTAAATTTCACTTGAAGCAACGACTGTATTCTAATCGTATGACAGAAGGCACGTATCTAGAATACTACCTAATCGGTTTTAAGGAAATTGTCGATCATCTGGAAACTTGGAGATTAAGTACGATGAAAAAGATTTGTGATCACTACCTATTACGTATATGTCTTTCAGATACACTATTTTATGTAGTTGTGATACTCTCACCATTAAAAAAATATACGATGTTCTGTTTTCAAAATTGAATGTGAAGAATTTTGTTGGATTTGAGGCTCATGGATAATGTCTTGTTATTCATGGTGGTTATGTAAGGACCAGATCGAAATTTAATTACAACAATAAAATCTGTAATTACTGTAAGAAAAAGGGACACATTAAATAAAATTGCTATAAGTTACAAAATAAGAATAATTGGCTACTGCTAATCATAAGGGAAAACAACCAGAAAATTCTGGTGAAGTCAGTATTGCAAAAGATTGCTACAGTGATGAAGAACTTTTAATTATTCCTAACAGTGATTTGAAACGACGAGGATTGGATTCTTGACGGCTAGCACGTTTCACGTGTCCCAATCGAAATTAGCTTTCAACACATAAACAGTTTCTAAAGGTGCTGTGATGACGTGAAATAATGCATTTTGTAAGATAGTCGGTATTGGAAATGTCAGAACTAAGATGTTTGACAGGACGGTCATGACATTTAGCGATGTAAGTCATGTTCCAGATTTGAAGAAAATCTTGTCTCCTTGAGTATTCTTAACTCAAAAGGGTACAAGTACACTTGTGAAGATGGAGTCCTGAAGGTTTGTATATGTGCTCGTATTGTTATGAAGGAGTAGAGAAGGTTTCAGTTATATATCTTGTAGGGTTCTACGAAATCTTTTGATACAAATCATTAGGAATTAAGCACTCGGGTGGAACTTGAGATTGGATCAATACTGTTGAAGTTCGGTTCTGGGTCTATATTAGAGAGTACATCTCAGTCTAGTTCAAAAGTTAAGAGAAATTCTGCTTTCCCACCCTCCCTTGGTGCCATAGTATTCTATTGCTAAAGATGGATTCATAAGAGATATTAGGCCTCTACAGAGGTATGGTAAGGCTGATTTAGTTGCTTGTGCTTTGAATGTAGTCGAAGATATTAAGTCTAGCGAAGAACCTTCTACAAAAGAAGGTAGTTGTATTGACTCTGATTTTGTTGGAGATCTCAATAAGAAAAGATCTATTACAGGACACGTTTTTGCCATATTTGGTATTTGTTGTTAAGTTTACCCTTATAGGCATTTGTGGACGAGATAAAGAGTTTTGTTAGAAGATTTTTTGTTGAAGAGTTAAGTTTTGTTCCATGCGGTAGAATTTATGTTAAGGTAGAGATCTGTTAGAATTATGGTATGATCCTAATTCTATTTGAGACTTATTGGAATTGATAGTATGATTTGAAGAAGTCTTAAAAGAGTCGAGTCGGAATATGAGAAGGAATTGAGCAACAACGATCGCTACTCGCACAGGAGCTGCTCGAGCGCCAGTAGCAGGGACTCAGCGCTCGCTAAGTGCCATGCAGCCGCTCAAGCGGTGATCTTATCCGAATAATCCATGTTCGCATTTTTTTGATAATTCTTTAAATTCTATTTTATCCCAAACACTCCACTATTATTTAAACATATTATATTAGGACTCCACCTTATCTCTGTTTAGTAGAAACTAAAATTTCGATTTTAATTTAAGTTAAAGTCAACGAATAATTTTAATAACTCATTTTATGAAATACGCTACTTTTCAACCACGTATTTCATGACCTTTTTATGAAAATCTATTGAAAATTTTATTTTAATCCCATCAAATCTTATGTTATCATTACTCTAATGAGTGCATGTTTGATAACAAAATTGAATAGTATTAAAGAAATAATGCTATGCGCTATTCAATCACATTCAAATATCATAATTATTTGCACGTGTTTATGACACAATGAATAGTGTACTGATGCAAGTTACTCACATCAAATCACTCATCTTTGGATATATTTCCTTCCATCACAATAGTTACCTGTATTTGGATTAAACAAGCATTTATTTCCTTATCCAAACAACTTCCACCACCTCCATAAACCCATTAACAAAAAAAGAACAAAATATCTAAAGACAAGATAAGAAGCAGACAATGAAACTAGCATTAAAGAGTATCATATAGAAGTTCACATGGAGTATTATATTTTCATTGATATTATTATCGACTTGTACAAGTGATTTCAGGATACATTAGATAAGATGGACTTAACAACATTAAACCGTAGTATTAGGAGAGAATAAGCAACTGCAATCTCGTTGATTACATTGTCTAGTTCCATTTGGTATTGTAAACCAACCATGTACTGGCTCATTGTTTAACAACATTAAGCTCAACATCAAAACCTGATTTTTCTTCTTCATCGATCCATACCCTACTCTTGTATTGATACTGACGAGCAACGTAGAGAAAGTATACGAAATTCAACACACCCAATGCAGCAATGAGAAAGTAGAAATTTTCAACTCTTCCAGCATTAATATCTTTAGTCAACCAATCAGGTTGCCCATTTTTCCCCCTAGTCACATTGTGCACAATATTCACCATTAGAGCACTAAGATAATTAGCCCCAGCAACAGTAACGGAGAACAAAGAATTAGCCACACTGCTCATATTTTCAGGGAACTCCTTGTTATAAAACTCAATCTGTCCAATAATATTAAAGGCCTCAGCAAATCCCATAAGTATCAACTGTGGAGCTAGCCACATGACTGATATTGGTGCAACCCCGTCATGTCCACCATGCTCTAGAGCTGACGCTCGTCTCTTTCGCTCGGCTAATCCCGAGGCAACCATAGCAAAAATTGAGAAAACAATCCCAATTCCCATTCTTTGGAGTAGAGTTATACCCCCTTCAATTTTAGTGACTTTTCTAAGGGCTGGCACAACAACCCTGTCATATAATGGGAGCCATAGCCCTATTGTAATCATGGATATAACTGAAAGGGATCCAGCAGGAACTTGAAAATGGGGGCCCAAATGGCGATCCATTTTTATGGCTTGGGACAGTGTAAATGTGCCTTGTTGGGCCATTGAAAGGAAACAGATTATGCCAGAGGCCCATACTGGGATTATTTTTAATAGGCATTTAACTTCTTCAATTTGTTGGGTGCTGCATAATCTCCAGGGTTTGGCATTGGAGCCATCTGGCTGTAATTCACCTTCCATTATCATTGCAGCTTTGTTCAAGAACCTAAATTAACAAGAAAATATCAGCATCGAGCGTTAGCCAATCACCCATTTATGAATTGTGGAATAGAAAAATAAATTTGCTACATATACGAGTTTTATTAGGCATCTCAAAAATTTTGTGTCAAATCATTCGTTGTGATATAGGACTGGAGCTACAATGAGAACACTAGACTTTATATGTGTCTTTTTGATTTGTACTATGTACACAACACAATGAGTGGGGTGTCTACAATCTTTAAAGGGGGTCCCACTATTTTCTGTTGTATTAGGCTGACGGCCATGATCCCTTTTATCTTGTCATTTGAAAATATGACAAAAATGATAACTGGCTATTAAATGCAATCTTTGGAGTTTGAACCGTGTTATAGGCACAGACAGAATACACAGGGCAATGAGTGAGGTGGGGGTGTTTTTGCCAATATTTTAATCACATGGTACCCACTCTCCATAGATTGAAATTCAATGCTTTTTTACTCATAGCGTTATTCTTGGAGTTTTCCATAGAATTCCAAACTCGTGAATTGTGGCTAGAGACTCTTCGACACGAGTGTTGGCCATTGAAATTCAAAATTCTGTATCAATTCTGCTTTTTTACTTACAGCGTTATTCTTGGAGTTTTCCATAGAATTCCAAACTCGTGAATTGTGGCTAGAGACTCTTCGACACGAGTGTTGGCCATGGTCATGTCTAAACTTTATGATGGGCATGTTCAGCCGTGGTTAAAAATTACTTAAAAGTAACTTCTAAGTATTTACCTGTACTTATTGGTTAAAGAGAGTTTTTTCACAATGGAACCCTCCTTCAACGGTGGATCATAGAAAATTCCATGAACATCACCTTCTTCATTTGGAAGCTTAAGCTTGCGTTTCTTACGGGCCGCAACTAGAGATTGCGCGATGCCGGAAAATATGCTACCCTCGGGTTTTACGTGCACGTATAGTCTCGTCCCGATAAAAAATAGCACGATGGAGCATGCCATGAGCACGGTTGGGATGGCAAAACCCCAAACCCAACTCACTGAATCTTGAATATAAACCACAACGGTGAGTGCAAAAACCAATACGAAGGTAAATGTGAGGTAATACCAATTAAAGAAGCTATTAATTCCCTTTCTTCCTTCCTCAGTGTTGGGGTCAAATTGGTCCACCCCAAAAGGGATGCTGCACGGCCGAATTCCGCCACCGCCGATGGACAGACACCCCAAGGCAATGGCCAAAACGGCAAACTGCAATTTCGTAGGACCCATGCAGTCATGGCCTTGTGATACATTACATGGAGATGGAAGCAATTGAGGGATCCATGCTATAAGTGTCAAAGTCATCATTCCCTGTCCATCAAGGAATCAAAAATATATCAAGATTCCAAAAAAAAATTAAAAAAAAAAATTCCAATCCAAATTTAAGGATTAATTGTATTGGAAGATAACAATTAAGATAAGTAATTAAATACTCTTTCTAGTGTATTCTAAGAATTTTAAAACAATAATGAAACCAACCGTTAATTGTTACCATATAAATTTGATTTCAAATTATTGAAAATCACTCTGTGGTATAATTAAACAATCAGTAGCAAAAAGCACGTCAATATCTAACCAAAAGTGCAGTTTAAGTTATTAGACTAAATAAATCTTTCCTATATTTGTGTATTCTACAATTCATAATCAATCTATAAATTAATTATATTTCATCCCTTAAGAAACGATTATGCCTAACAAAAATAGTGACCGACTGAAAAACAATATACATTTTTTTTAATTTTAGGAGTGACTGATCTCTACTGGTATTTTTGTAGTATCTTTTCAGCATCGAGATGTGTGAATAACAATCACAACTCTCTCTCTCTCTCTCGTCGTGTAGTAGGAGGATGCAAGTGTTATCTGAAATTTATGGAGCGTAAAAACTTGTAGGTAATTTTTTTTTTTTTTTTCTTGAGGAAAATACTCCAAGTAACGAGTACCTCACAAGACCTTCATAGACAATCGGGTTCTAAATAGGAATAATGCTATCTAAGTACCGTAATCTTTGAACAGATATTCAAAATCGAGTGCGCCTCGCTAGATGTTTGTACAATGTCTTGGATCGAGCTAAACGTACCAAGAGAGAACCAAATTGAGCATAAGCAATTGTCTTGAACCTGCCCAAGTAGGTATCTGAAAGATATGCACCAACCAAGGGAGCAAAATTTGTGACACCAGACCATATGCTAGTTACATTTGAAGCGGTAACTTGATCCATATGATACTGTGTCAACAGGAACACCATGAAATTTGCCAATAGCCCCACTGAAGCTAGCCTCTCAAATGTCTCATTTCCTGCAAAAAGAAACTAATACGGCCGTCAATCTTTCGAAATATGAAAAAATAAATGTTAAACAAGATTTTAGCTCGTTTTTCTTCGCATTAAAAAGTGTATATACTCGCACATGAGTATAATGACAATTTGACAAGTGTTCTTGCATAGATCAACTTTTCACATGTCAGTTGGTGAGTGCATGTTTTGTGTGTGTGTGTGAGAGAGAGAGAGAGAGACCTAAGACAAATGGCATGGCCTTCCATCCACCGGGCTTTCTCCTGGCAGCCTTTGATTCCGGCAAATCGCCGCCGTGGTACTTCTCTTTATCATCATATTCACTTTCCGACGACTGTGGAGACTTGTAAGAAGATACAGGGAAGCCTTTAGTGCAGCAAGCAATCCAAGAACAAGTTAATTTCTTCTGTTTACTCTCTGAATTCTCCATCTTTTCTTAGAAAATCTCTCTCTTTCTTTCTCTCTCTCTCTAGCTATATCGTCTGTGGGCTCTCATACTATGTGCAGTATGTGTGCTCAAGCGTGTGTCTTTATAGAAACATTTGAGTCGAGGGAAGAAACGAAAATATCGTCACAAGGAGGCAAGAGTGCAATTCTTAATACTATAGTAATTGAGACGTTTCCATGTTTGGCTCAGCTTAAAAGAAATCACTAATATAAGTTATATAAATATTAGTTTAGAATTAAAATAATTAATTTTTTTTTATTTTTATCTACTTTTAATGTGATCCAACCATCATAGTCATATAGTATTTAAATTGTGAAATAAAAATGAAAAACAAACTTTGGATGGGAAGTGCGACTTGAAATTTATTAAAAATATATATATATTAGTGGAGTATGCTTCATTGTGATCACTGACCACTTTATCATAAATTCTATGAAACATGCTTAATGTACAGAAGCATTTTCACGGGAAATTCATAAAACACTCACACATGTGGGTTATGCACGTTATTATACTTTTAAATACATGGTGGGGCCCATTTATTTGTGAGTATTCTGGTGAATTTATGTGAAAGCCATTTATGTTGGATTGGATTTTTCCAAATTCTATAGGCTATACCTGCTCATGGTAGTCTCTATTTTGCGCCTTTGCTGAAGTTAATAGGATTGGATTGAAATGAGTTGGTTGGTATTAAATTGGTTTTGGAAACTAATTTACTAAGATGATTTTAGATGGATACTATTTCTAATCAATGACCTTAATTAGGTATCTAAACCATGTGGTGATTACAATGTGAAATGAAAAAAGCCTTCAAAATGAGCTCAAGGAAAGGATATAAATAAACTTTTTATTGTTTAGCGATTGGAATTAAATCCCAAATTGGAAAATGAATCCCACCACTTGAGCATCCGAGCCCGTGAATTGGGTTCGACTCTGTGTATGTTGCAAAGGATGTGATCCGGAGATTCTGGACTATTATATCGCACCCAAATTTGAAATGTTGTAAATTAAATCCCAAATTAGAAAATGAATCCCACCACTCGAGCATCCGAGCCCACGACTTGGGTTCGACCCTGTGTATGTTGCAACGGATGTGATCTAGACGATTATATTGCACCCAAATTTGAAATATTGTAACATAACAATACAGGTCGATTAGTATCAAATATTATAGCAATTTATAAAAGACATGAAATTTTATATGTAGAGGACCTTCCTAGTTTTCAATCAACCCAAATCGATTGGGAATTAAATGATTTCTAAATCCTTATTTCGTGAATCTTGTCAGCAATTTTTATTTTTCTTAGTTTTCTTTCTCTTCGACCGAGTTTGGATTTTTTGATCCTTATATTTGGATCCAAAGGTACAATCAAATTTTGTTTTGTCTGACAAGACTAATATCATGTTATAATATTAATATTAAAAGAAGCTTTACATTTGGTAAAATAAACATCCATAAAAAATTGACAGTGCAACTTATTTAAACAGTTCAAAACGTATCACGGCCAATCATGCTTAATGACAATAGTTAACCATAAAAATAAATAAACTTAAAAAATTATGCTAAAACTGACTTGATGGGGTTTTAGGCGTGGTGGTGGGCATTGGTAGGCTAGAGAATGATTGGGGGCATGGCTCTATCTTGTTTCAAAATTATTGAATTTTACGACCATTTTTCTTTGTCTCTACCTACTCTTGTTGAGAATAATTTATGGGCCAGTTTGGTACCAGAATCAATAAAGTATGATTGAGTTATTCAGCGGTTAGGTTATGAGATATATATGTCACTAAATACAATGCCAAAGATTTGAAATATTAAATAGGTATTCATAATTCTTTATTTATATTTCTTTATTCTCTAGGTGAATTTGGATAATAATGTAAATTGTTTTCTTTTTAATTTACTTCTTTAAGTGATAGAAAATTTCATACCGTGCACAAGTATTGCGTTGAACTATTCTATCTTAAAGTTTAAATGAATTAACTCGTTAGCAATAGCATGCAAGAAATATGGATTAGATTATTAGGCATTTGGTGCAAATTAAAAATTAATATTTAGTCTTGCACATAAAATAGATTGAGAGCGTCAATGCCAAGAAAAAGAATAATATTATTCGTTATCAATAATAATGATCACCAATCTAAGTGATAGTAAACCCTTGGTTCATCACTAGTACGCGTGCAACAAGAAAGACGAATAGATATTGAAATCAAACATAGACCATAAGTCAGGGACTATTTATAGAAAATTCACATTTTTTCTATAGTAAATATGATTTGTCTATTTGTCTGTTTTGTGAAATACCCTTTTAATATTTGTCTGAAAAAAGTGAACAAAGCCAAATTTTATGTTTATATTATGTTTTATTTATCCCTTTTATGCCTTTATTAGTTGATCTTGAACTATTTATAAAAGTTTGAACTACTCATTTTAATATTGTTTATGATTTTGTTCATATTTACTATTTATAACTTCTGAACTAACGGATTTAGACGATAGATAATATTTCACAATGTTTGGATAATCTAGAAAAAAGTTTCGCCAAAAAAGAATTCCAAAAGACAAGCAAAGGTTACAAGGTTTGGGCCAATTACCTAGGGATGGCAACCGAGTCGAGCGGCTCGTCAACTCGGCTCGTCAAAAATGAGCGACGAGCCGCTCGGGCTCGTAAAAAAACGTATTTAATATTGTAGGATTAAAAAAAAAAAAAAACTCGCGAGCCGAAGCTCGGCTTGACCCACGAGCCACGAGCTCACGGGCCGAACCGAGCTCGACCCACGAGTAACGAGCCGAGCTTGTAACGAGCCACGAGCTCGGCTCGTGATGAGACAATGGGCACCCTTTATAATTTTATACTTTCATGTGTTGTTGACACGAGCCGAGCTCGTGGGGGCAATGGGCACCCTTTATAATTTTTTACTTTCATGTGTTGTTGACACGAGTCGAGCTTGTGGGGGCAATGGGCACCGTTTATAATTTTATACTTTCATGTGTTGGTCAACGTAAAGTAGAAAATTGAGGGGCATCAATTATCGAGTGGACAGATATTTATTCCAATACGAGCATATCGATGCATACAGAAGGTGACCTAAACCGTATCATAAATGCGAAAGAAGTGAAAATCAGTGTGGGGAGCATGAAATTTAGGACCTTACCTAGTTACTTGTGCAATCTAAAAACATTCAGCCAAGTAAAAGTAGTTATCAAACGAAGACATAACTCAACTTCTATAATCTTCTTTGTTAATGGCACGATTTAGTAAGTTTATATTTAGGAGAAAATTTGCTCAATTGTCTTTGTCGTTTGAGTTATATACTATTTTATCTAAAATAACTATTCTAATGGAATACCTTATTCATTAATTATATTGTCTTCAATACGTCCATATGTATAAATGTCTGATTTGATTTTTGCTACATGTTTAATACGTGCACGAACATATGACTACATATGTGAATCAAGTACCTTTATTGGCTTTGATTTCATGTTCAATTACGTCATTTAAAAGTTGACATTGTTAAGTAAGAGACTCATCCATTTATTTGTGTTATGTCTTTCATAGTTTGTCCGATTTTACTTTCTCCAAAAAATTGAACTTCGTCATGTCAGGTGGGTGAGAATTTGATGGATTGGTCTTACCAAAATCTAAAAAAGTTTGATTTTCATTCTATTTAGAAAAACATTGATATTTGCATTCTATTTAGAAGTTTTTATTCTCTCTCTTTAACTTATCTTTTTAAGAAATCTTGTCGATTTTAGCATTTTGGTGAAGAGTTCTCAAATATTTTCAACTATATTAACATTTTCTTAATTTGTATAAAAAGGAAGTTAATATCTTTTTATAGAACGAAGGGAGTAGTTAAATACTTGATGCAATAAATATTGAAGTATTAACCAAATAAAATATACTAAAACAAGAAACACTGTCGATTCAATACAGTTCAACATATTAAATATAGCGTTAAAAGAGCCGAGTTGATAAAATTTGTGGTTTTACAATTGAATTGAATTGAAAATTCTGAAAAATATGAGATTTCATTTCGACTCATATTATAAATGTCTTTGGGCTTTGACTTGTGTGCAATTCAGATAATGTCCAAAATCAACAATGTGGGTGAGTAATCATAATGCATTGAATTTACATTTATAACACCACAACAGAGCCTCATTAGAGCTTCTGACCTTCAGGGTATGGCTCCACATTAATAATGATAAATATTAGCCCATGCCATTAAAGCCCAAGATGGCACGTGCCTGGCACGCTTTGAAGTATGTCACGCTCAAGTAAATTTGGCTCGATGTCAAAGAGATCGATTGCTCAAAAGGAGACGAGTCTGCAATCTAGAATGACTTTTTGTTTGATCAATGGTCACCGAGGCACAAAGATGGTTGCTTTATGCTATAGTTACATAGAATTTTTAGCATTTTTCCGTAAACCTATTTTAGGATTCTGTTCAATTAAATTTGACTCCATGAAGAAGAGACTAATACTCTAAGGAGAAAAGCCAAGAATCTTGAATGACTTCATTGCCTGAACATCGAAAGCACAAACATGCTTTAAGTTGCATAGATAGAACTATTACCATTTTTCTGTCAATTTTTTCGTACCCTCCTTCTCAAACTCTCACAACAGGGCTCTCAAATCTTTTGATAAAAAGATAAAATGGTATTACCAAAGGTTAGACGAAATTACTCCTCTTGGTAGAGATTATTGGAGAGAAGATTTTGTAAAAAGGGATTTTATTTTTTTATTTTTTTTTATTTTGGAGAACGTGTGATTAAAAAGTAAGGAAAAATTATGGATTATACCATTTCTTGTCTGTGGATCTCCTCTTTGATCAAAATCTCCAATTCATCATATGTTTTAAATTCTTGATTATGAACATCTCCCCAAAGGGAATCGTCATTCTCAATCCGGACCTCAAAGGCTGTAAAAGAAGTATCTTTTGTAATGTTTTTCACATCAATCATTACTTGAGTGAAAAGATTGAAATAGCCCTTCAAAGGCTCTTCAGGACCCTGCCTCATATCATGAGTCCTTCCTTAGTGGAGAACGTGCGCATGAATTGGTTCTTTAGGTTGACCCAACTAAATACTGCTAGTACAAGTTTATTGTACGACTTTTTGGCTGTTTCAGAGGGGGTGATATGAGAGTCTCTTCATTTGTGTACCGGGCTAGTCCTCAAGAAATTCATATAAGTGTTTTACTTTCTGACATAGTCAACAAAATTGCATCTCCTATAAAACTTGCATTTTCGGCATTTGGAATTTGCTGGGGCCTCCCAACATTTTGGTCACCTCGAAGAAAGGAGCATATTCATCCTTACCACCTATCTTCTATAGCTTGGGAACATTTTGGTCACCTCGAAGAAAGGAGCATATTCATCCTTACCACCTATCTTCTATAGCTTGAGCTGCCTGCCCTATTCTTTCTAGGAACGAAGGAGAAGTTTGATCCTCATACTTGGACTTATTAGCTTCTTCTTGCCCAACGTTCTCTAGATCCTATCAAGGGTTTGTCTTGGGCAATCTTGGCCCTCCCAATCTACTGAAAATATTGACAGTGCGTGACATCCCATACATGGTGGGTTAATAAGCATGTCGATTGCTGGTGGGAGTGTTGGAATTGGTCAAGTATAAACCATGAAAAAAGTGAATTTCGTGCCAATTCCGACCAAATATTCGGACTTGTTGTACTCGTCGAGTAGATCAACGTGGTATATTTGAATTCTCCAAACCAATTCTAGGTGAATGAGAAATTACAGTCTAAAGTTGAAAGGAAAAGATGAAACTGGCTGAAGATTTGTCCAACTTTATTGCTCGCCCAACGCTCAAGCGACAGGCGAACGACAGAGTATCTATTTCTGACACTCGAGCGACGCAAGGGCGATAGGACCCTTAGCAAAGATTGCTGAGTTTGGGATGCAACACTTCACTCACAACATTTCCTCCACTATAAATTAGACAATTGGAACATCCATTTGTTCATCCCAATGATATGCAATCATAACATAACATTAAATTCATCTTTTCCTAACCTAAATTCTGTATTAAAAGCTTTTTTTTTCCCCATTTTCATTTAAGGAGTACAAAATCAAATTTCTATTCGTTGTTCTTGTATTTTGAAGTCCTACTAATAAAAGAAGATTTTCATTGTATCTTTGAAGTTGATTGTCATCATTCGTAGGTTCCGTTGCGGGGCAAATTCAACTTAAGAACAAATAGTTCAACTATTGCTTCGACTTTGCATACATTTCTTTTTTACGTTGCTTTGACATTCATTTTTATTTGGTGTTGTTTACTCATATCCTTATCGTTACTCTATCATATTTTTGGTAAGTTGTTTTTATTTGAAGTTATCACTCAAATTCATCATTTTGGTCAACATTCTTAATTCAAATTTTCCGTTTGAGTGATAACTTTATTCTAGTATTATATTCAGTTAAATTGATTTCACTTCGTTTTAACTTCTTCTACTCGTTCTCGAATTTTGATTTTGGATTGTCTTCTATTTTGTGTAAACATAAATTAGTACGATTAACAATACCGATACTTCTTCGAATATAGGAAGTTCAAAAGGAATGTTACCTAACTTGGCTCTTACCATTGTGATCCTCCGGTTGCAGTTGTCCCTACCACCATTCATACTAATTCAGTTCCACATGGAGAGAAATCGGAGAAGTTTAGTAGGATTGATTTCAAGAGATGTCAACAAAAAATGTTGTTCTATTTCACGACCCTAAACTTTACAAAACTCTTGAAAGAAGATGCTCCCTCCGTACAATATTTTCCATTTCACGCTGAGAATATGTCTCTAAGTGAATCATTTTAAATGACTGCAATTATCGATAAACTTCTACCCATGTAGAAAGATTTCAAAAGTTATCTCAAGTATAAACACAAAGAGATGAATATTGAAGAACACATTGTCCGGTTGAAAATTGAAGAAGATAATCTAAATTCGGACAAGTGTGTGGGAAGTCATATACCACATGCTAATGCTAAGGCTAATGTGGTGAAATCCTATTACAAAAGCAAGAAAAGAAACCATTACATCAAACCATCTAAGAAGAATGTAAAGAAGTTCAAGGCAATTGCTATAATTGTGGAAAGGCCGGACATCGATCTGTTAATTGTCGTAAACCTAAGAAACAAGCCCAAGTGAATATAACTAAATCTGATGTAATATCTATTGGTATATCAGATATAAATTTGCTGGTCGTTATTTCAAAATGCAACAATATTGAAAATTTCATGAAATGATAGGTGGATACAAGTACTACCCATCATATATGTGTCGACAAAGGAATGTTCTCATCCTACACTCCGACCAATGATGAGAAACTGTTCATGGAAAACTCTTCAAGTTCAAAGGTTAAACAACAAGACAAAGTTATTTTGAAGATGACATTGGGTAAGAAACTTAGCCTTAATAGTGTTTTTCATGTGCCGGATATTCACAAGAACTTAGTGTCGAGTTCATTGTTAAGTAAAAATGAGTTTAAATTAGTCTTTGTATCATATAAATTTATACTTACCAAGAATATTATATATGTAAACAAAGACTGTGTAAACGATAGACTATTTAAGATGAATGTCCTTACCATTGTACCGAATAACTCAAAGAATAATATATCTTCTACTTTTATTCTTGAGTCGTCTAATTTATGGAATTATAGATTATAACATGTAAACTTTAATTATATACACAAACTAGTGAATTTAAGTTTACTACCGAGTATACATTTTAATACAAATGAAAAATGCAAAATTTGTGTAGAGGCTAAGTTAGCTAAAGCGCATTTTCATTCGGTCGAGTGTAGCACAACATTTTTGGAACTTATTCACACCGATATATGTGACTTAAAGTACGTCCAAACAAAAAGTGGTAAAAAATATTTCATTATGCTCATAAATAATTATACAAGATACTGTTATTTATACTTGTTGAAAAGTAAAGATGAAGTTTTGGAAGTGTTTAAGCACTATAAAATTGAAGTTAAAAATCAATTTGAAAAAAAGATAAAGGCGATTCGTAGTGATCGGAATTGATAATATGTTGCATCGTTTGAAGAATTTTGTTCAGAATTTGAAATTATTCATTGAACAACAGCATCATACTCACCTCAATTTAATGGTATTACTGAACTCAAGAGTCAAAACACTTAAAGAAATGACGAATGCAATGTTGATTAATTCAGGCTTACTTCAAAACTTGTGGGAGAAAACTATAAATTCGACAAATCATATCCTTAATAAAATATCACACAAGAGTAAGAATGATTAACCTTATGCGTTATGGAAAGATCGAAAACCTTCTTACAAATATCTTAAAGTGTGGGAGTGTTTGGCAAAGGAACAAATACCTAAACCTAAACAATTAAAGATTGGACCTAAGACAATTTATTGTGTCTGTGTCTTTATCGGATATGCAAACAATAGGCATATCGATTTTTTATTCATAAATCTGAAATACTTGATACACGTATAGGCACTATCATTGAATCAAGAAATGATGTATTCTTTGAAAATATCTTTCCTTATAAAGAAAAAAAGTAAGCTCACACAAACAAACTTACGATACCGTAATTGGAAATAAGTAGATGAAGAATCAAGGAGTAATTAAAGACAAAAGGATTCATAAGACCATTAGTCCGAATTTTCTAACATATCTACTAGAAAATGATCTAAGGACGTTTGACGAAACAATGTCCTCACCTGAAGCTCCTTTTTAGAAAGAAACAATTAATAATGAAATTGAATCCATCATGAATAATCATACTTGAGAATTAGTTAAACTTCTCCTGGGAAACAAAGCTTTAGGCTGCAAGTCGATTTTCATAAATAAACTGGAATCGAATGGATCAATAGACAAGTACAAGGCTAGATTAGTAGCCAAATGATATAAACAAAAGAAAGGATTAGATTTTTTCAATACATATTCACCGGTTGCAAGGATCACGTCTATACGTGTCCTGATTGCAATTGTTGCGTTGCATAATCCTGAAATATATCAAATGAATGTTAAGACTGCATTTTTTGAAAAGTGAATTAAAAGAAGAAATATTTATAGAACAATTTGAAAGTTTTATTGCTCTGATAAATAAAAATAAGGTGTGTAAGCTTGTAAAATCATTGTATGAATTAAAACAAGCACCAAAGAAATTCACGAAAAATTTGACAAAGTTATGTTGTCAAATGATTTCAAAATTAATGAATGTGAAAAATGTGTTTACATCAAAACCACACCTATCGGATACATGATCGTATGTCTATATGTTGATAATATGCAAATCATGAGAAATGATTCGAACATTATTACCCCGACTAAGAAAATGTTGATAAAACATTTTGACATGAAGGATATGAAAGTAGCTGAAGTAATATTAGGGATTAAAATCTCTAAAACTTTTGACGGTTTGTCATTATCTCAATCACACTATATTGAGAATATACTTAAAAAGTTTAAAGCGTAACGATGAACCAGTTAAAACACCATTAGACTTAAGTTTACACTTAGCCAAAAGTATTGGTGATCTCGTATCTCAACTAGAATATTCACGCGTTATAGGCAACTTGATGTATATTACCAACTGCACGCATCTTGATATAGCATATGCAGTCAATAAGTTGAGTAGATTTACAAATAATCCAATTAATGACAGTTGGAAAGCATTAATCCGAGTTTTTAAATACTTAAAACACACGATTAATTATGGATTACACTACTTAAAATATCCTACAATATTAGAAGGATATACCGATGCAAAATGGATATCTGATACAAAGAATTCAAAGTTTGCAAGTGGTTATGTGTTTACCATCGGGACGGAGTTGTGTTCTGGAAATCATCCAAACAAACTTTTATAACTCGATCCACGATGGAATTTGAATTTATTGCTCTAGATAAAATTAGAAAAGAAGCAAAATGGCTTTGTAATTTTCTCAAAAATATTTCATATTGAAAAAATCGGTACATGCGATTAATATACATTTTGATAATGAAATGCAATTGCAAGGGCACAAAATAATATGTATAATAGTAAATCTTGACATTTTTGTTGGAGACACAATACCATTAAACAGTTGATATTGAATGGTATTATTTCGATTAACTATGTTAAATCAAAATAAAATATAACGAATCTGTTGACGAAAGGACTGAGTAGAGATCAAGTATACCATCTTTCTAAGGGAATTTGCTTAAAGCCTATCGAATGGAATCAACATGGCAGAAACCCAATATTGTAAATTGGAGATCCCAAGATCTTGGTTCAATGAGACAATTAAATTATACAAGATTCAATGTAAAGCACTTACTCCATTCCCTACAAACCTAAAGTGTTAAAATAACAAATGTATAAGGATAAATATATACTTTTAATAATTCCAATATCTTGAAAGAAGACGAGATGTATGATACAATACTATAGGAGATCACCTATATAAGTGTGAAGTGAGGCCGCTTCTACGAGAATTTGAGGCTTAAATTCTCTTAAAACACTTATGAAACCAAAAGTTGTTCAAGACCAAAATGAACACAACAATGAGAATCAAAATGGTTAGATGAGTTATGGCGTTGATACAATTGTTTTAATTTAGACGAACGGCTGAATGGTTTAAGACATCGCGTTCACCAATTAGCTTAGTAAATTCGATCGTATTCAACTAAGGTAGGTTCAAAGTCATAAGTTATTTATCCTGATGCTATAACTTATCGTATATACTCACTAGTTAGAGTTTACATATCATTTGCATTTTTGGATTGCTTGTGGTGGAATTTCTATTTATATGGGGGATCGTAGGAATTGGTCAAGTATAAACCATGAAAAAATTGACTTTCTTGTCAACTTCGACCAAATATTCAGACTTGATTTGATAGTCAAATTATGAAAATAAATAGATTAACTTGTTCTACTAATTGAGTAGATCATCGTGGTATATTTGAAATCTCCAAACCAATTTCGGATGAATGAGAAATTACGATCTACAGTTGGAAGGAAAAAGAAGAAACAGGCTGAAAATTTGTCCAACTCCGTCACTTGCCTAGCGCTCGAGCGAGGAGGCTGTTGCTCAAGCTACAATCGAGCGACATAGTTTTTGTTTTTAACGCTCGAGCGACACAAGGGCGACAGGCTAGCAACAGCAAAAGCTACTATTCTTGGTAAAGGTTGCTGAGTTTGGAGCGCAACACTTCACTCACAACATTCCTTCCTCTACAAATTAGACCATTGGGACGTCCATTTGTTCATCCCAATAATATGGAATCATAACATAACATTAGCTTCATCTTTTCCTAGCTTAAATTCTACATTAAAAATTGTTTTTTCCAGTTTCATTTAAGGAATACAAAAATCAAACTTCAATTCATTGTTTTGTGTTTTTAAGTGCTACTAACACCTAGCGCTCGAGCGAGGAGGCTGTTGCTCAAGCTACAATCGAGCGACATAGTTTTTGTTTTTAACGCTCGAGCGACACAAGGGCGACAGGCTAGCAACAGCAAAAGCTACTATTCTTTGTAAAGGTTGCTGAGTTTGGAGCACAACACTTCACTCACAACCTTCCCTCCTCTACAAATTAGACCATTGGGACGTCCATTTGTTCATCCCAATAATATGCAATCATAACATAACATTAGCTTCATCTTTTCCTAGCTTAAATTCTACATTAAAAATTGTTTTTTCCAGTTTCATTTAAGGAATACAAAAATCAAACTTCAATTCATTGTTTTGTGTTTTTAAGTGCTACTAACATAAGAAGATTGTCGTTGTATCTTGGAAGTTGATTGTCATCATCCGTAGGTACTGTTGCGGGGCAAATTTGACTTAAGAATAAAGAATTCAGCTTTTGCCTCAATTTTACATACATTTCTTTTTGGCGTTGCTTTGATATTCATTTTCATTTGATGTTTTTTAATCATATTCTTACCATTGCTCTATCAAATTTTTTGTAAGGTTGATAAGTTGTTTTTGGTTTAAAGTCATTACTCAAATCCATCAATTTGGTCAACGGGGAGTAGTGTTATGTGTTTTGTCTTTACGTTAAGCCCTCAGCTCTACTATCATCTCCATTCCCTTGAAGAGACTAAATTTCACGCCCTTGCTACATCAAACAATTTTTTACTATAATTAAAATAACACTGGTCATGAAAAAAGAATAAACCCATGTTTGAGCTCTATTTTTAATAAAAAATTAAATTATTGCCGAATATATAATTGAAAAATAGATTTTTTTTTTTAATTTAAGTGCAAAAATATTTTATTGAGAAACTATATTATTAGAAATGAGTTAGAACTCAAACAAAACCAAGATGTCTTCTCACTTTCATAAAATGCTTATCATTAAAACTTCCATTTTTTATTTTTTTTCCCAATGAACGACATTAGGTGTTGCAATGGGCCGGGTCAAGGTGGAGACAACCATTCCACCTCCATCCCATCAAATATTTTTATCTTCTTGTCATGTCCCCATGTCCAATTAAGGTGAGATGGGAGCGGGGGCAAGGCAGGATCCTTGCCCCTTTGCCGGCCCATTATTTATTTATTTATTTTTATTTTCTACTTTGATTTTTTTAATATTTTTAGTTGGTGAAAACCTTTACTTTTTATTTTTTTTCGAAGTGTAGAAATATCTATATTTCCTCTAGAAAAGACGATTCTTTTCTTTTTATGTGGAAAAAAAAAATTTAGGATTTTAAAATGAATTTTAAACTGTGCGAAAACCATGTTTCCCGAACTCGTCTCTATTTCTCGGGCCATGCCCACCCGGCGTACCCGATTAGACAAGAAATTCATCCTCATTCAAGGAAGGACTCCGTTGGTTTCGAGCATAACGAATTTGTTTGCTATCCCCAAACAACATTGTGGATATTGCTGGATATTGCTCACTGTGCTTGAACAGTGTCAAATATTGTTCACAATGTTTGAGCATTACTTTAGTAGTGAAAATTTTCAATTTTTTTTACATTATTTAATTGTAAATGCTCGAATATCACTTGTGGCGTCATAATTGTTAGTTTGATGCCATTTTGTAGTAAGTATATTGTAACGA
>CAIGRP010041211.1:0-13803 GCA_903798385.1 Fraxinus cuspidata
ATAATATACATTAATTATTTCTACCAATGCCACATCACCTATCCAATCCTATCACCCCACTATACCACCTTCCCTTCACCTCTCCACCGGAGACAACCATTGGCTCCGGCGACTGTTTCGACGATTACTCTGGCTACCGCTCCGACGAGTGTTCCAGCGGTTGCTCCGGCACTGTTCCAGCGCGCCGCTTCGACGACTTAAAAATTTTCAGAAAATTAAAAATTGGAAATCACACCCCCACCCCATGGATCCACCTATCACCACCCCCATTCTCTGACACATGTCATCCGTGACTAATTGTGACTAAGTTTGTATTCAATGTGNTTAAAAATTGGAAATCACACCCCCACCCCATGGATCCACCTATCACCACCCCCATTCTCTGACACATGTCATCCGTGACTAATTGTGACTAAGTTTGTATTCAATGTGACTAATTGTGACAAAATTTGTGTTCAGTGTGATTGTCCGTGACTAGGTCAATCTCAAGTTACAATCGGTTACAATCAACACAAAGTTGATCACAAACACATACTTGATCGCATAGGGTCACCACAAATAACGAAGGGCATTGAATGAAACTGCACATTTTGTACCGTCAATGCTTCCTACAACCAAAGTAATACCTTCTCCAAATCCAGAATGGAATGGATATCAGGCTGCACCCTACTTAACATCAAAGAGGAGTTTACCTACAACGTCAGCATTTTCCATGAACGAGTTACCAACTTATATGAACTTCCCAATTCAACATCAACATAAGATGGATTAACCGTGACCAACTTTGTCTTCAATGTGACTAATTGTGACTAAATTTGTATTGAATGTGACTGTTTGTGACCAAGATAAATCTCAAGTCACAATCGATCACAATCAACACAAAATTGGTCATAAACAACCACGAAGACCACCAGCATATACCGCACAACAGTCACCATCACCATCACCATCACTTTCACCAACACTAGTCACCATTGCCATCACCATCACTTCCTCCAACACCTTCAACAAACACCAACCACCACCACCGTCACCACCATCAACAGATGCACCACAAACAATTTTAGAAAATACAAGACTCGAATTATCCACCAGTCACTATGCCACCAACTCCTCCACTTTCAAACAAACCTTAAAAATCCACCACCACCACCTCTACAATAAAACATGCGAGAAGACCCAAATCATTGCCGCTACCTCCTATTCCAGAGTCAAATCACCACCACCATCATCTAAAATCATCATCTCTCGTACCAAATGTAAATTAACACAACTGCAGATCTACCCCATCCACAGAGCTACCATCGACACCAATCAAATGTCGTGCCACTTCACCCCGTCGCTGCTAGCAGCACCATTACTGCTAACAATACCACCATCAAAATCTCATCCACCAAGTCCTAAACCAACTCGACCTTCACCGCTTATTTTTTCCCCACCACCATACTTACCTCCCCCGCCAATCTCCTCCCTACCTCCGACATCTAAATTCCCACCTCCTCTACCTACAGTACAATCACCACCACCAAAATTAGCTCGAACTAGGCTGATTAATCGGACCACCAGAAGTTGCAACCACATTGGAAATAGAAAGCAACTCTTTCAAAGTGTGAGAATCGCGCGGCTCTAGTAAAAGTGGCCTTTGACGGTGGTAGCCATCACTCCATTCGACGGCTTTACGAATAGCTCGGGGCTGGAATATAGAAAAGGGTTGGGTTGGGTGGAGAGAGAGGGGGGGTAGAGATCGGCACCACTGCCACCAACACCAACTAGGCACCACCGCTACCGCCCCTCTACGCCGCCATCATCGGAGAAGGCAGAGAGAGAGAGAATGAGAGAGAGAAGTGTACTGATAAGATGATTTAGGGATTTAAAATGGGGGTGGGGGTGGGGGTGGGGGTGTGGGTGGGGTGGGGTGTATATAAATTAATTTTTAGTTTTAAAATATTAAATAATAATCCTATTTACCACATGATTTTTGAATTGTAAAACTTTATCCGCTTATTTTTGAATTGTAATCTTGAAAAGAAGGGTTTTAGGTAATTTTCTCTATATTTATAACTGATAGCTTGAGCCCCACGAGCTTTCCTTTCTAAGATACTTTGACCAGCCCATTACGTCAAAGAACTTCTCTAATGCAGGCCCACTACGCTCTTCGACAACTCGGTTTCACGACGTTTTGTTGCCTAAATTCGAATGTGTAAATCTTGATGAATATAAAGCACACTCAAATGCATGATAGAAATTTTATAAAAAGAACTTGGAGGAAACTAAAAAGAGAATTGCAATTTTTTTCCTAATGCTCCTAAAAACTTATTATTATTATTTTTTGTTCATTCAAATTCAAAATATTAATTTCAACAAAGCATTCATAATTATTCTCATTTATTAACAAGACGAACATTTCATGAAATCTACTATTACTCCTAAAAATTAATAGTTTTAGACGAACATAGGCTCAATGTGTCGAGGAGAGGAAAGATATTTTGATAATCCCATCATTTTTTCCTAATTATTCACATGCTTCACATGTTTTGGAGTAGGGGTGCAAATCACCTAATGTGACATGTACTTAGGGCGGTAAATGGATCTGATCCGATTCGATAAGGATAATTATTCGATTTGATTCGATAATCCAACGGATATTTGATTGTTAAATTCATATTCGATTTACTATGTTATCGAATATTCAATCCGAAATTAAAGAAATTAGGAAAATACAATAATATTGAAATTAACTTCTCCTTTTTTTTTTTTTCCAATTTTTAAACGGGTTTAATAATTATAAAATTTTAGCCAATTGAAATGGAAGACACAAAAGTTGCCTACCCATTTATTAATTCAATTATTTATAGAGGATAATTCATTGGGTTTTGTTATAGTACATTTTACATTTGATTTGACTGTAGTGTATTATATATTAAATTTGACTG
The DNA here is from genome assembly GCA_903798385.1 of Fraxinus cuspidata. NCBI lineage: Eukaryota > Viridiplantae > Streptophyta > Magnoliopsida > Lamiales > Oleaceae > Fraxinus > Fraxinus cuspidata. The sequence continues at coordinate 2,934 of CAIGRP010041211.1, forward strand.
TAGTGTATTTTACTATAATATAAATAGTTATTTATATTTTACTAAATTAATCGTTTTTCCTATCTTTTACTAATTAATAAAAATTTAAAAATTTCCAAATATTTCAATTAGCACTATTATACTATGCCACTGTTTAGTTTGGATTAAAATCCTCAAATCAAAATCAATAATTAATTTTAACCACACATTTCATCGACTTTTATCAAAATCTAATAAAAAAATTAATTTTAATCTCCACCAAATTGGGGCTATATCTTGTTTATCGGATATATTTATTTTCTTACACTCTTAAAACTACATTTGGTACTATAATTTGTATACATTATTAAATAATTTTTATATTGATTAAAATTTTAAAATAATAAAATATTTTTTTACGTTTTTTTTTTTTTTTCACACACAGGCTTCGTCTAGACAAGCCTAATCCGAAACCTCCACGTCTCGTCACGTATTACATTTTTTTGAACATTGTGTATACATGGATTGACTTTCTTATTTTTTTTTACTCTAAATTTCTTTATTTTAGTGACAAATAACATGCCATAACAATATTTTACTGACTCAACTATTTAAATCAAATCAGATCGCGTCATTTGGATCGGATAAACCTATATCCATATTCGATCTATTTAATTAGCGAATTATAGGATTCGAATCAAAATCCAATCGATTGACGGCCTACATGTACCACATGCATCCCTCCTTACCACGCACCGATACCTGTACAAGAGTTATTCATTAAAGAGTAACGCTAGTGGTAGTGCAGGTGGAAGAATGTAGGATTAAATGGCTTTCACAATTCTATATTTAACCAGACTTAGCACATTCTACCAGCGTACACAGGTGTTCTAACACCAATAGAACTAGACAACAATAGGTGAGCAAAAGCCATCAAGGAATATTTTTTTTAAAAAAAATAAAAAAATCAACATGAAGCCCATCCTACTGTATTTTTAGATACAAGGTCTCAAATAAACCTCTTCATCAATATTTTACACACGTAAACAAATAGACATACAATAGTTTTACTACCAGAATCAGGGGACAATAGTAGAACATTAACATCTAACATCTAAAGGTCAAACGTAAGAGATTTTGCCACTTCAATTTGACGTATAGAACTGGTAGTTACATAAAACAGAACTTTTATTCAACAAGAAATCATTGGATCGACATACAATAGTTTTACTACCAGAATCACGGGACAATATATAGACAAGTCCAATTCTCAATTATCATCTAAGCAAAACTTATTGAACTCAAAATCCTAAACAATGCACTTTGATATTAATAGACTATACAGAAAGATTGCATAACTCTTAAGCGACAGAGTAAAAATCAAAAGAAAGCAGGAAACACCAGCAAGATTTCTCACAATCCAAAGACTTATTCAACCATTGATCAATACTGGAAAGTATCGGCAGATGCTGGGATAGGTTGTATTGGGCAAGGCAGTTGCCACGGCTCAAGTAAAGAGTCAGGGATAACGGGGATATCAAATGCCATACCACTAACCTCGGATGCAATCTGAAGGACGGAGTTCAGAGATTGGAGTCGATCAGTTAGCTCAGTCACTTGAGCCCTCAGTACATTGTTCTCAGAGGCAAAGTTCAGATAAAGTTGAGAGACACCATCAATCATCTGCTTCAGCTTCTTGTTCTCCTCTTGCAGCTGCGTCGTCTGGGCAATCAGCCTGTCCAAATGCTGTTGCTTCTTCATCCGAGACCTTCGGGCAGATTCCCGGTTTGATATCATCCTTTTCCTCTTCCTCTCATCTAATGTGGCATAGCGTTGATCCACCACATCGGAACCTGAACTAGTTGTTTGTTGCTTTGTAGACATATATGCTAGATCTTCCTCTCAGAAGTTAAGACAAATGGATTGATAGCGGTAATTAAGCTCTGACAATTAAATTGGGGGTCTGATTTGTCGACAAGAAATGGGGATTTCGGTCAAACAGAAATAATGTTTTGGATTATATGAAGGCTAACTCATGAAAACACATAGAACCAGTAGAGGAAAACAACTGAGAAAGAGTGGAGCACTCTAATTCGACGCATTAGGACAGCTTGTGTCATAAAGATTCACGGAGAAAAAAAGTATAAATTGATGGAAACTACGATCATAATCCAATTCCAAATCCAGAATTCCAATTAATATATCGCTGTAGAAACCCTAGATCCGTATCAAGTCCGAATTGAGCAATTTAATCTATCTGCAAATCAAAAAAAGAGAGAAAAAAAAAAAACAAAATCAAAAACAAATTAACACCGTTGATAATAAATCGAACAAAAATTGAGATTATCAACAAAATAATTTAGCAAGAACTAATCAAAATTGATATAAAAAAGATTAACTTGGCCAAAAATAAGAGAAACGCCAAATTAACACCGTTAATCCATATATCGAACTAAAATTAAAAATATATATATATATTAACTAACAAGTAATAAAAAAAATGCTACAATAAATCTAAATTAAAACTATGACCAAAATAATAAAAATAAAATAAATTATCGAAAAGAGAGAAAAGGGAGTGGCATACCTGTTGTGAGCAAAGCAAAATCTGACGAAGGAAGGTTTATAATGGATCGAGAGGGGGGAATTTATAGAGCGTGGGAGGTTTTTGGGATTGTTTAAATAATTAAAAATTGGAAATTAATAAGGTAGTGCTCGCTGGTAGAATTAGTGGGTGGGATGCATTCTGAGAATACAGAGAAGCTATTGAATCCTCATCCTCAATTGGATAATTCTTGTCCTTTTTCCTATTAAAATAATAAATAGAATGAAATGGCATGTAAGAAATAGTAAATGACGAAAGCTCAAACAAAGATCAGTGATTGTTTTGACTCTCCTTTTTTCAGAGTTTTCTTCTCCAAATTCTCCAAATAATAAACTCAAATCTACAGGTTTTTATGTTTCTACTTTTTAATTCAATTAACTCATATTTTGTTTGATTTTGACGTAGTTGATGTTTTTTTTTTATATGATACATGTGAAATTTTATCTTTAAATTAATAATTTTGAGTTAGTATATAATAAATGGATTTGCATGGATTGGATTGAGTTAATATATATGAAAAATCAACTTTTGATCAATTCAAGCGATGTATGCAAGATATTTGTGAAAATAAGAATGAGAAAAGTGGCACTGTAACTTTTTTCGCATTTGTCTCATTTGAATTCCTTTATATCAATTAAATATATGTATACACGTGTGTGTGTGAAAATTTAAGCGTGCATTAAAACATTGTTTTACAGTAAAATTGACTGATATAATACTTTATATGTATTTGTAAGGCCCAAATTTAGGTACCCTAGACTTGAAAGTATTGTCATTTATTTTCTTTTAAAATCATAATTGCGTTTAACACGATAAAACTTTAATGACTTTCACTTATAGAAATAATTTGTACTTAATAAAAATATAAGACAATTAAATTAAATGTTAAATTTATTTACAAAACGAACTCGATATTTAAATACGATAATACTGAGTCCGTGCCATCTCAAAATCATCTTGCCTTCATCATCCGAAAATGAAGAATGATGGCGTAGAATGTGCTAACACTCAGTAAGCAAACATCGTGCATATGATGAATGTTCATGATATGCTTGAATTACTTTAAAACAAAAAACATTTATCAATATGTATCATCTTTTTTTCATTTCTTTAAAAGTCTCAATGTTAATATCGTAAGTTCACTTGATATATCATCTATAGCCAATCAAAATGCAGTGGGTCATCTTATTTGGAACACGATCGAATCTGCTGGTAGTATCACAAAACGATTAACATTGAACAATTTTCATTGAACATTGGTCGAGTGCGCCGGTCCCCCACTCACACCTTCATGTCATAGACATACATCCGGTAATAAAAATATTCGGGATACATATCTTTCTAAAATATTACTTGAGTCGTGATATTTGGAAACTTTTTATTTTTTGAAACTTCATGTATGCTTGTAAATGCATTGACATGTATAATTATGTATTAAAAATTTATGAAATAAAATATTATAATTAAACATAATATTTATATAAAGTCAATCAAGACAACACATTTATACATTTAACCATATGATGTACCATAAAAACGAGGATAAGTTTATTTACTTTAAGTCCTAACCATTTATTTTTAGAATAACAAGCGGACATGTCTCTAGCCACCAACAAAATCAACGTGCCAACAATACATGATCAATTATTAAAATAAATTTTCTAATTAACTCGTCATTAACTGTTATTATTATATTAAATAGATAATATGTTATCTCATCTTAAGTATCATTTTAGAATTATCAACTTTTCTTACACTATAAACTCATCTTAATGAAGAAAAATCTAACTTCGTAGGTTAAAAAGTTAATATGAAATTCCATGTTGCCACCACGCGAGACACCGTATTTGAATAATTTATTTAATGTTACTCACAATCATATTTATCACAAGGGAAAATTGCAGCCGCGGTTCCAAACCTTTCTTTTTTTGTAGATTTTACCTCAAACTTTACTTTGTACTACCACAGGCCCCAAACCTTTGAGAAATTCTCAAATGCAGTCCAAAATGACGAAAAACGTTAGTTCCACCGTCAATTGACCTCAAAAATGAAAAAAACAAATTTTGACCAATTTAAACTGGGGAATTTTTGTCCATTTCTATTTCCCCTTTTCATTGTGCTAATCACTTTCATTTCCCTCCATTTTCCAGGTCTTATATATTCTTCATTTATCTCTCTCCCATTATCGTAGATGTGAATATGGAGAGCAATGTATGCAAATGCGGTGATCCTGTGCAGATGAAGATCTCATGGACAAACTTGAACACGGGAAGAAGATTTCTCACTTGCCCACGGCGTTAGCATGTCCGTGGATGTAACTTCTTTGATTGGTACGACCCTCCAATGTGCAACAGGTCAAGGGAGATAATCCCTGGATTTCTACGTGTTAGAAGAGATATGGAAGCTGAACTAAACACCCTACGTGCAAGAAGCCGTGGTTCATGGAAGACTTGGATATTAGAATTTGTATGTGGAGTTTTTGTGAAATGGGTATGTGCATAGATCTGGTTATGTTTATGAGCTCATAAGTTGTGTTTGTGTTTTGGAAGGTGGGTTCATGAGTTAGTAATCGAGTGTTGTCTATGATCTTGTAACTTATTTTCCATTAAATAAGTAAGACTTATTATCATTCAACAGTGTTGCCCTAATTTCATTTCTCACAGTTTGCTCCATTCCCATGTGAGCAAATACTTCAAAATGACGGGTAAAATATGTTCAAAAACCCATTGTAGGTAGTGCATTGCATGTCTCAAACATTTTCAATAAGTCGTACAAAAAGATCCAATCCTTTTACTATGTCGCAGTGTAGGTCCCAAACAATTGTTTTTAAATGCAAATAAAATCTCAAAACTTTTGAATGAGTTGCACAATAGGTCCCAAACCTTTTACGGAGTTTAATCTTATGTCCCAATTCTTTGCTTGAGTAAGAATATCCATTTCACTGCTTTAGGTCCCAATTTCAAAATTGTTTCACTTCCAAAGCACCCAAAACAAAATGATCCAAAAAAGTCACTAATTAAAGACAAAAAGAACCATTTTTTCATTCGAATATTCACATTTTACATCATCATTCGTTGGATAACTGGGCTATAGGACCTCATGTAAGATTCTTTGATGTAGCATACATCTACATACTCATATATGCAAATGTTTCTCGATAGCATACTAGACATTGCATGCGCACAAGGTATTCCAGTAAGCTGCCATTTTCTACGAGCACATTCACGCTTCATCAGGTCCACGCTCCATCTCATTCTATCCCTATTGCTCACCTCAAATTTTTCACTTCCAACATAGTCAACCTTCAAGAACTTTGCCTCTACCTTTTCTTTTTCAACAATACTCATAACTCTAGGACCAAAAGCATGATCTCAACTTTGTGTAGCTTCCCTTTTGGCATTCATTCTCAGCATTTGTTGATATCCTATCTTCTCAAGTATTGAGATAATAGGCTTTTCTCTTGCAATCAATATGGAAGAGTTGAATGCCTCACACAAGTTATTCAGTAGGAAGTCGCACTTTGAATAATCCTGAAAAATGTTATCTGTTCCACTATGATGCTGGTTTCTCATTGAACCACTTAAATGCTTCTTCATTCATATCTTTCATCTCATTTATTGCACGTCTCCACTCTGGAACTATTGTTGCCTGTGCTGCAACCTAAAACATGCTCTTCAGAGTCGTCTCTTATGCACCAAGGTAAAATTGTTGTACAAATGTCTTGCGCAGCACCTATGTTCAGCACCCTTACATTACAAATTTATGGAGTCTACCAAGCCCTTCTGTTTATCAGAAATGAAGGTCCAAAATCTAGCATTACACATCTCAATATCAACTACTAAAAGTTCTAAAAACCATTCCCAATTTGTTCTATTCTCCGTATCAACCACAGCCCAGGCTGTGGGAAATATGCAATTATCAGCATCAATACCAACTGCAGCCAACAACAGCTCACCTTGTGTACATTATAGGAAACATACATCCAAACCAATCACATTCCTACACCCCAGCTCTAAAACATTCTTTGCAAGTCCCTAAATATATGTATATTCTTTTGAACGTATCATCTTCCTCTTCAATTCTCACTGTACTACCAGGATTAGTTTGTTTTAACTCCTCGCCATAGTTCCACATGATCTTGTACTATTCAACAATAATGTCATTTACAACTTCTGCACATTTAAATCGTGTTCTATAAAATTGATGTTTAGAGATCTCATACATACAATTCTCCTTCACCATCTTTGTAAAACTATTCATGGACATTTTTGGGTTAGATCTGAACTGTCGTACATATTTTTTTGCCAAGTATCTAGCATGCACTCTTCTATTATGTCACACCATTGTGCATGTATGTTCACCTCTAAATGTGTTAATCCTAAAACTTTTGTTTGGTTGCTGGTAGGCATACAAAAGCCATGGATAATTATCTTGACATTTGACTCGAAGTCTTGTTCCATCATTCTTAACATATTTTACCTGCCTTTCATATTTAACGGAGTACTATACATCTGCTATCCGCAATATCTTTATGTTGTCAAACTTTATACATATTTGAGATTTTGGATCTTGTATGTCTGTAGCAGGATTAAACCAAGACCATTCCTGGCTCTTCAACTTCTTCGGTATCACTTGGAATACTTCTAAGATCATCTGACTCATCATAGTCTGTTTTATCACCATCTACATGCCCTACTCCACCCTTATGTTCTGTCCTTGAATTTTCATCACTAATATCAAAACCCTAGACAACCTGAAATATGTATCTTCATCATTATCATCACCAGGCACATCTTCCTCCTGCACATAATCTGAATCACAGAACTCCTCTACTATGCATTCTTCAAATTCTATCTTACTATTTCCTTCTCTAATTTCGGTATGGTCTACATTTTCAGCAACAACAGGTGCATCATCTGGTGGTGCATCTGTAGGGGGTGAAGTAGGTACCTCATTATAGTCATGCATGTCCGCTACAGATTCTTCACATATGGGTTGATCACTCATATTATGCCCATATGTAGGTACATGATCTTCTGCAGGGGAAGATGATGCATCTGCTGGTGGTGTATCAACATAGAGTGAAGCAGCATAGGCTTCATCAACATATGATGCATCAACAGGTACATCATGTTGTACTTCAGCGTGTGCATCATATTGAGGTGAAACAAGTGACTCATTATGATGTGTAGCATGTGCCTCTTCATTCTGATCTACAAATACATGATCTTCATATGCATGTACGCCATTCACTCCACCTATAGGAACATCAGTAGAACTCCCTGCATCCACTTCTATTTCGTCAGCATCACCATTGCTGTTAACCTCATCGACAACATACAAGTCATCACCCTCCAAAAACTCATCATAAACCCCAACTGCATAGCACACATTACATTCAAACTGTATGTCAACATCTAATTTCCTTTTTTCTTCCATCTCCTCCAACACTTCACTAGTGTTAACATCAACTACCGAAATATCATACTCTACTTTGTCGTCCTATGGCAATTCCAACACTTCAACTACGGGCACACATCATATCTTAGCAAGCCTCTTCTCACTAAGCAACCTAACTACATTCATAAAGTCTGCTTCTTTCCAACCAGAACAATGCCTCACTCAATCTTCTTTTTTCAATCTTATACACATACCTCATTTTCTTAAAATAGCCTAGCATCTTCATAGCATTGTCCACGAGAAATCTATTAAACCAATCAGGGTGCACGTAGTCTAGATAGGCTATCTTCCCATTCTCGTATACAAGATTTCGCATCTTTCTGAAAAATACATTGCCGTTATGTAGCTTTATGGTTAAATAACTTGAATTTTTTCCTAGGAAAAAAATATCAATAGCCCACCATCAACAACAAACCCTAGTTGAATGAAATGAATACAAAATCAATGCAGATAAATAGGGAAAATTTTATGAATTCAACCCAATAACATGCTTATAATTATGGAAATATGCACTATATGATCACCGTTGATAACCCACTGTGATGCAAACATATCTACAACCAAAATTTTTGAAAAATATTAAAAACTTACCATATACAAGTTTGGGAAGACGGCCTCGTATGTGAGATGCAAAATCTTCTTGAATTTCATCGGATTGTTGGCCATTTTCGTTCGACGTTGTAGAAGATGACTGTTGGGTTCGAACCGTGAAGGAGAATGGAGTTGGAATGATATTATAACTGAAAAATGACTTGTTGTTTAAATAAAAGGGAGAAATAGGAATGGACGAATATGCCCCTCTTTAAATTGGTCAAAATTTACATTTTTTCCATTTTTGAGGTTAGCTGACGGTGAAACTAATGTTTTTCATCATTTTGGATTGCATCTGCGAACTTCTCAAAGGTCTGGGACTTGTGATGGCACAAAGAGAAAGTTGAGGTAAAATCTGCAAAAAATGAAAAAGTTTGGGACCACAGCTGCAATTTTCCCTCATCACAATGACTACATGTATAAATTGTTTTAAATGACACATATGGCACAATCCAAATTAACTATGAACATGTTTGGCTACTCTTATAAACTTTACTGAAGATTAAGCATTGGCATTGATAAATTTGACAAGCATTATATATATGCATAAGAATTCTTACTACCTATTAGGTTTTAAGTTGTATTGACAATTTTTTAGATAAAATGATTATTTTAAAAAAAGTTGTAAAAATTAAGTAGTCTTTTGGGGTGTTGTATAGATAAACTAAGAGTCTTTAGGTTCGAGTATAGAATATAGAGAAAGAGTCATCGAATTTACGCTAACATGCCGCCAAGCTGATTTTCGAGCGTCCAAAAACAGAACCAAAGGTCGCTCACTTGTTGTCCGAGAGACACACCTGTCGCTACTCTCGAGCGACGGTATTTTTCGAGAAACTCAAGTTTGCGATTTTTAAATATTTTATCTATCATATACTACCTAAATACCTCATATTATAAATACCGAGTGCCCATTACGTTTGTGTATGTGGTTGATTATTATAATACATCCTCATAACATTATTTCAAGATCCAAGAATATATCAAAGCATTGAGATTAAACATTTTATTCTTGAGATCAATCAACCACAAGTTGAGAAAAACTTCAAATTCAAATAATTCAAAATACTCACTTCCTAAATATAATTAGGAAAATACTTTCTCAATGACTTTTAGAGGTTGATGAAGATTAAGGGAGGTTAGACCAGAAGTACAGGAAGAGTACAATAACAATGTATTCTTGATGATCCACGGGAAATAGAAAATTTCAGAAGATCGGAAGCAGATGTGAGTGAAGTATGTTCTAGCAGATCTTGGAGATTGTAGGAATTAGATCAGTAAGTTTAGTGGGTTTTCTAGGTTGGATCATACTGTAAGTTCTTATTATTTATATTCAAAGTTACAGGGATGGTCCCGAAGTTTTTACCTAGTTAAGGGTTTTTTTCGTCAACAAATCTTATGTTATTTATCGCTATTATTGTGATAATTCAACATATGATAACTTGATTTGATTGACTAAACATCTAGAATAATAAAAAAATGAATTGTTGCTTTTAATAGGTAATTTTAATTCCACTTTATTTACCTATTCACCCTCCTCTATGTGATTTTAGGGTCGAACTCGTGACTTTTACTGTTTTAATCAAAAAACATTTTCTCATTTATTAATAATCTTGACAAATGGAATATTAGTACTTACGTGTATTAACAAGCTTACATTAAAATTATATATATATATATATATATCGACTAAGAGGACCTCAATGTTTGTAAAGTAAATCAGTAGTTATATTTCTCTATTTAAATGTATAGCTATAAGTTATAGATTGATAAATAAATATAAAATTAACTTTATTTAATTCTTTCGGGGGATGAATTTTATTACATGGCAAACACTCATATGACAAAGTAGGCATAAAAGGGACCAAACCAATAATTAAAAGGATTAATAGCACAAAACGTCCCTACGTTTGGCACTTCTTACGGAAAACGTCCATACGTTTCATTTTTTGACATTTTCACCCTTATTTCAACGTTTCATTGCTGAAGACATCCATTTTCACCTTTTTTGACGTAAAATGACCAATATACCCTTCTATTTAAATAAAACAAAAAAAAAAGAGAAGAAAAATAAAGAACAAATTGCAATCTTACTCTTAAACTTTTTTTAAAAGTGAAAATGAGTGCAAATAAATTATTAAAATATTAAAAATAACAAAAAATAAAAACTATTTCTCTCCCCCCTTCTTCTCCTCCCCCACCACCCTCATAGACTTGCTCAGATGGCTCTCTTCTAAAAGAACACTCTCACACCTTCCT
>CAIGRP010041213.1:0-24124 GCA_903798385.1 Fraxinus cuspidata
TTTTGTAAGTCATGTGATTTATGTACAATAGTTTGTGGTTTAAAATTTTTGTAAGCTATCTAAGTATGGTCTTTGTATTATTTTCAACTTTGATAGATTGAAGTAGGTTGGAAGTTGTTGAAAAACATGTATTTTGTAAGTTATATATTCAGCAAGTAATGAAACGTAACTTAGCTTCTTTCTCCATTTTCATTCTTCTTAAGAAACAGAATATTTCTCTTCCTCTATCAATACCGATAAGTTTTAAGCAAATACGGTGAGTTGAGTGTAAATCCGGTAAGAAGTGTGCAAATATGGTAACTTGTCAAAACCATAAGTTGTAGCAATTCCGGTAAGATAAGCTCTTTGCAAATCCGTTAAGTTCAACTCTTTGAATTAAAACTCTTTCAATATCAAAATGCTATATTGAGTGAATTAATAAACAACTAACTACCAACAAGGCACACTACATTTAAAAAATTTTATGGAAGCAAATGAAGCTCCAACACTTAACAAGCTCAGAACATCCAGTGTCCCCAAAGATGTACAAGGCATTATGGGAAAAAGTACAGATGAATATATAGCAATTATCCTATCACAATCTCTTCACCACTATTTTTAGCTATTCATAGAATGTAATCCTTCATGTTGTTCTACAATAAAACTATTATCTTCATTTCCTTCATTTTGAAGTTCAGCTAAATTATCCAATAAGAACATAATCTTACTGCACAAGGATCGTAGACCAAAAAAGAGAATACGGAATCAAAACTCCTGTTTACCTTTCGTTGAACAACTTGGCTAAAGAAATGTGATTGTTCAATATACTGTTCTTTCGAGTTGTGCAATAGAGAAATGTTTAAATGAAGAGATTCAAATTTCTAGTAACATCATCGCTCAAATAAAAAATAAAGAACAAAATAGTTCAATAAATATTGTAAAAAGAAACAAAAACAGCCACCAAAGAAACTCACCGTTGATGAACCTCAAAATATTTGTCAAACTGGCGAAATACTTGAAGAGTAAATTTCATCAGAGGTCACCCAAAAGGTTTTTTAGGAAACCTAACCCGAAATTGCCGAACAATGGCTAAATCGTTGTCTATTTCTCTCTATATACACATAGATATGTATGTATGTATGTAAAGAGGTTTTTTGGTATATGGACTAGTCAAGAGAGAGGATAGAGTAATTAGAGTAGTGGTGGCAGAAGAAGGTGGGGATGGCGGTGGCCAAAAATGAGGTGATAAGCATGATAGATTTTCTTATGTGGTAGTATATAGCAGCTGGGGACGAGAGGGAAGGAATGAGATAGATATGTTTTAATAAAAATCATTGCCTATGTGGTAGTTAGTATATATAAGTGGGAGTTGCATTCAAGTTGACCCGTGAGTATACAACATATCAACTTATCCTTGCGAAGAATATCTATAATATTCTATAGTCTTTTTCAAAATGATATTGTAAGTGGTATTATTAAAAGTCGTACATTTATTATAATGTTTTTTAAATGCTATTAAATAGTGCTATAAAAACTTTTTCATAGCATTTTATTATTGTCATGTTTTTAGTATTTATAGCACTCTTGTGCAATCTTTTTTTTGATAGATTTTTTTCGTAATAATTTTGACTTTAATAATATTCTTTACTCGTTATGATTACATCTTTAATAGTATTCTTTTTTATCATAATTTTCAAATATTTATAGCATTTATTGAGTTTAATGTATCATTTTTAATAGCATATTCATATTGTAATGTATATATGTTAAATAGCATTCGTACTTCCTTAATTGTCAAATATAAATATTCAATTGCATTATTTTTTAGATTAAAAAATATGAACAACAATCATGTCAATAATAAATTCCAAAATGTGCATTAATAATGTCGAGTAGAAATACAAAAGTGCAATTGTTCTATAGAAAAATCTAATTAAATCCCGTCTCACGTCAAATACTAATAACAATATATGTTCAAAAATGCAATAAACAAAATTAAATTAAAATCATCTAATTCTAGTTCTTCCAAAGAAATTTTTTTGAACTCTTGCAACTTGCTTGTAGAAGATATCCGTCAAACCACTAATGCCTTTAAATCTGAAAATTAACAAACGATACAACTTATAGATTGGAAAAATAATGTAAAGTAAAAAATTCAAAACTCTAATCACGTGAAGTAAAAATGTATGTAAGTTATATTTTACTTAGACTACTTACTGACATTTTTTTCAATCATTGTAAAGAAGATCCCATTTTATGCATTATAATAATGAGAAAAAAGATAAGTATTGAAAATAAAGAATAGTGAAGTCTTACTTGACGTGCTGTCGGTAAAACAACCTCAGGGGTTTCTCCATTCCTCCTGCGTGGCCCTTTCTTCTGCTAGACACGTACACAAGAAACATACATGAATACGGGAGAAAATAAATAAATAACTTGGGGAAGTTAGAGAGTACGAGAATACTGCTGGCTATTCTCATGAAAATACTCCAAAATGATGAAAGAAAAAAACAGTTTGTAAAATATAAAAGTGGGTTAGGTTTATATACATTATGTAGCATCCTCATTTCCAAGTTATATGCTCTAACTGGTGGTTCCCTATGAAATCAAGTTACAAATAAAGGCCAAATCATATCATTTTCCACTATTCAGGTATTGCAGGCGTAAAGTTAATGATAATATGAAATGTTATTTACTAATCTGCCCAAATCCATATTACTAAAAGAAAAGACATTACAGATTAAGAAAATCTGAACTTGAAATAGAGGCAAATATAAAACCTAGGTTATACTTGATGCTGAAAGCTGCAATATATAGCCAAAGAATTACCTTTGTTTAGTGGGTTCTCTTTTTCCTCTGAACATCTGTGCTTGTCATGACATAGGACAGTGCTTCTACTTTAAAGGATGAAGGACAAGTATAATGTTTTAAACATGCTCCAGCACCAGCAAATCATGAAATTCCGAATTTTAAATTCAAAAGAAGGTTTCAGTAACTTTTAGATATATCATTTCAGTAACATTCTTCTTCTGAACAGTTTCCTTTGCTTCTAAATCATTGCAGGAATTCAACGATGCAGCTAGACGAACTGAAACAAATGTAAGCAGCTTAATATGCTGAGATAAAAAAGAAATCGTGACTTTAGACATTTAATAGAAAATGATATATAGAAGAACTAAGCCATATAAAACTTTAGGTACATCCCGATTAGCTTCAAAATTTTTGTTCTTAAATGCACATGTCTTTATGAACTTCAAATGATTATTTCACCGGAACGTATGACGTTTCCCATATTCACACTCGCTGAGTGAATAAATTAAGGTCCTTCACTAATTGTTCTGCTTTTTCGAGAAGTTACAAGTAGTTCATAACTTAAACCAAGTGTTTTCCAATCAAACTCAAGACTTACACACTAAAGATCAAAAATATGTTTTTGAAAACCAGAGTAGAGTAGTATTGAGAGGAATTCATACAAATCTCAAAAACCACACAACAGCTGTTCGCTAATTTCTGTACATATAAAGGCCACGTAAACCAAATATTGGAGGACAACAAAAGTAAGGGACTCTTATTGATCCAATTGCAATCCCATGTGGCACTTTTAATTCCCTTTTTAACACATTCATTTACTAGCGTGGGCAACTCTTAGCTTCTACAAATCTTTTCATTCACATCCTAAACTAAAGTAAAAAAGTCGCAAAGCAAAAACTCTAGAATATTGTTCTTCTCATATTTTATGCACTAAGCTACTGATTCTTTTTTGCAGCTTCAGCGTCCATAGTCGCGAAAGATGAACTGTATAGATCACAAATTAATTTCACTTTGAAATTAACAGGAAAAGATACATCTCAGTTTTATGAAAATTTGACCAAAAATCACCTTACTTGAACAGAATAATTATCACAAAAAACAAATCATAAATATATACAGAACAAAATTATCAAAAACGAATCAAAACAATAAACCCACTTCTCCATAGCCTTCATTTTCACGACAGTCAAACCCAATACCCATAATNCAGTTTTATGAAAATTTGACCAAAAATCACCTTACTTGAACAGAATAATTATCACAAAAAACAAATCATAAATATATACAGAACAAAATTATCAAAAACGAATCAAAACAATAAACCCACTTCTCCATAACCTTCATTTTCATGACAGTCAAACCCAATACCCATAATCGCCTATAAATAACATTGCCGCTTAACACGGTACAGATTAAATTCAATGGATTTAAATTATACTGACCTTGAAATCTCTTGGGTAGCAGTCACAGATACAGAGCGTTGATAAAGCAGGCAACCAAGTGATCAATTAAAGGCATTATATGGAAAAACGTGTGACATTAATATAGGTAATTGTATAATTAGTTGAGTGATTGATTACACTGTATATGGAAAAACATGTGGCAGTAATAAATGAATGAATGTTTGTACCAAAAAATAGGTAATATGGTCAAACTTTAGATACCTCTAAACTTTAGAGACCCCTATTTATACCCCTCATCACTTACACTCACACACAACTTATCTTGTACTTTACATCTTTCTTTCTTTTAACTTATCTTCCACATACACTTTTACATAACAAAGTTTAGCACGCACGACGTTCAAGTAATTTTGGAGTGAAAGTCTAACAAGACGATTTCCTCGATTTACTTTGATCTTCTTACACACTACAGTAAGTGCAGTAGTATGAATTCTTCTTTCAATATTTAAATTACGAAAATTTATGTTATGAATATGATGATACGAAAATAGAAGTTATGATTATGATAAGGGTTCTATATGTGTAAGTTCAAAGGACCGTAGTTTAGTAACACTACGCATGGAAATCATAGTCACGGAGTTCGAAATTTAATTCCAGTGTCTCTATATATGTATATTATGATTTTCAGTATTTAAATATGAGATGCAATTCGTTATTACTGAGATTTATGTCTCACATGTATATGTTAAACTTTTTATAAGTAACTAAAAAGATGGGTTCGAAGTGATCGGAGGTGGATTGCGCATGCGTTAGTGAAAAGGGAGAATAAATTATGTAGTTTAAAGATTTTTAGTAATGTTCATTGTATTTCTCTTTAATCAGTTTTAAATCAATACATTTTAAGAAAATATTATTTTTTTTCTGTTTATGAAAGTATTCTTTACGGTATATCCAAAGGTAAAAAGTAGGGTCGTTACAGAATATCCACAAATTACTTTGGAAATAGTCTCATAATAGTCTCAATTCATCTATATATAGTTACCTGGCATTCTACTTTTAGAAGTTGCATTTGAGCAAAGATGTTGCTTGCTTCTGCGGAAAAATTTTAATCACGAGATTAGTTTTCATATCATTTGCTAACAGAGTTAAATTAAGGGGTGACAAGTTGCAGAAGGGTTTTCTGGGAGAACTTTATTATTTGATAATGATGAGTAATTTGTCCCATGACTTCCTGCATCAACATCAGGGACCGTAGAGGAATCTGAGGCTCCAGCAACCTCTTTGGACAGTGAATATTCAACAGGTCCTCGATTCTTCATTTCTATAGTAGTAGCTTCCATCCGTGTTTCATGTGCTAGACTCTCCGTTGCCGTAGTAGTAGCTTCCATCTGGACTTCAGGTACTCTCTTCTCATCGTGAATACCATCTGTTTGCCTGACATCATTCATGTAATGCTCGGCATGTTTGGGCTTTCTTCTGCTGAACTGTTACAGTCATTCTGCTTAGTTCTATCATTGTCTGTCACTTCCATTTTCCCATCAGAATTATTGTCATCTGCATTCTAGGAGTTTAGTGGTTTGTTCATTTACATAGAAATTCTGTCTGCCTGATGGCATACAACTTGAAATTTGCATTGGATGGTAAACGATGGCATCATGTTAAACTCCCACGTAAGTCTGCTCATATGCAGGATCACCAGCATTCTGTACTTGACATTTCAATCAGCTGCTTCCTCAAAGATAACTTCTCCATCCACTGCTCATTATGTTCATCTTCCCTAGAAAGCCATGAGAGTAAATCATACATGTCATCCAGCATTGAACTGTTTTTTTTTTTTCCAACATCATCATTGACCGCGTTAGCCATTATGTCAGCCAACATAGGAGTTTACAGTTCGGTTGATATCTTACATATGCAGACAATTCAATAAGCCGATTGAAAAGGATTAGAGAGGGATTTAAAAGCCAGAAGAATTTATCAGGGTAAGGAGTGAATGAAAATTGTAAAGAATACAAAATAACTGTCGTGGCATTTTGACATGCGATATTAGATAGACCAGACATGACCAGACCATATGTGAACTATGATTGTATTTTTTTCTTCAATATTGTTCGATACAACTTGCCAAACATGATATCATATTTTAGTAATACTCACCTTCCCCTCCCACCTTCTTTCCAACTAAACTTATTAAATGGGATGTCAATCCATGAGATAACTAGAACTAACCATATTTAAGTTTAGTCCAATTTAAACAACACATACTTACTTTATTTTTGTCCATTTTTTCTGATCTCATATCTAAAAAAGATCGTACCAGATGAACTGAGAACCAGCAAGTTTAATTATGAAACCAAGTTTTGACAAATTCGATTTGATTCTTGCTAAAATTGGATTGAATCAATCCACTACTAATATCTTGTAATTTATACTCAAAATGTAAAATGTCAACTCGAAAATTTCTAACAGCTAACCTCTTGACCTACTTAAGGATTCCAAAAAGTGATATAGTCTTAATTTTATGACATGGAAAAGTTAAAAAAGAAGGAACATCTTAGAAAATTGCAAGCTACTTTTTGTTCTTTATTTTACGTGATTGGAGTTGCAATCGAGTCGAGTCTTGAGTATAGATCCTTATGCGTTTCAAGTGAATAATTTACCAAAAGGGCAACTCATTATTTATAAATTAATTGATAAGCCATAGAGAGAAACAAGTAAATGGAAATTACTACTACTACAAGAAAGCTAGTGGAGCAAGTAGCTATGCCTTTGGCAAATTTATATAAATATTCCAGTTGGGGCTAGTCAGACAACTTCACATGGTTGTTATCATCACAGTTCATAGTCTACTTATATGTTTTCAAATCGTCACCTAAAAAATAAACCAAATACGGTCTATTTTAATGTTAAAAAAGTATTTAGTGATTGCATAACTGTACCTAAATTGACAACCAACTATAAAAGAAGAAAGGGCAATAGAAAGTAAGTATTTTAAGCATTGAGCAGTAAAGATATGATCAACACGTAGTAGCTAAACATGAAAAATACCTAACAATGGAGTTTATGAATCTTACATAGCGAAGTCATGCAGAAGTATCCTGAAAGTTTGAGAATCTGAGCATCCCTATCTAGCTGATCTTTCAAAACTTCAATGAGGTTCACATCCTGAGCAGATGTTAGCTTGAAGGCATAATTTGGACAATTGTTTAGTTTATATAGTTAAATCAATTTAGCATCAATCATATAATCTATTAAAAAATTCTGATACACCTCCCCTCTCCTCTTTTTAGTGACTACATGCGATATAAATTAGCATGAAGAATTCAATCAGAAGAGTTCTTTTTGTGATGTATTAGCATGTAGTTATAAATTAAGATTTAAAAGGAAAATGGAACATGTGCTGAAGTGTTATAGCTCCATCAAATAGGGGGGGTGGCTCTTGGAAATCTCCAACACTAGTGATGGAACTATTCAACGACTTTGAAATAACGAACTTCGACCCAACTACCACCTAGAGGGGGGAATGCGTGTTTATGCGGAATTTACATTTACCAATTAATAAATGTAACAAGTGACAGTTATTTATTAATAAGATGAATTCACATGCACAACTATCCTATGTTGAATTACCGCAATTAATAAATTATTGAAATATAAATAACTCTTGAAAATTGTTGACGGAGAAAACCCATAATTGGGGAAAAACTTTAGGCCTAAGTAGGTAAAAATCTACTATAAATGAATCAACTTACCGTACTGTCATACTCGACTAAATCTAGTACTTTCTGACCTCTAATCACCAAAGCCCTCCAGGATTGCGTGCTCTTACACCAACTCCCGACCTTCTAAAATCATGTATCTCACGTGGATCAAGGAGAACTCCTCTTTCTCCAACAATCGGAACTCCGGTCACCTTCCTTGACCTTCAGAACTCTATAGATGTTATGGAAGTATGTGTTTTCGTGTTTGGCTTATGTAAAGTTGATATATTCAATGCCATGAAGAAATCAAAGTGAAGTATGAACTAATAGAATGATATGTAGGAAGTAATCTCTTGTTTCTCTCAATGTTCAACCCCACTTTTTCGAATAGAGGCATGAATATATATATAGTGTAGAGGTTTTAGGTAGTATGGGCCGAATAAAAATCTTGAAAAATGTGAATTAGAATTTAGTTAGTATGGGCCGAATACAATGTCGCTCGAGCGACAGATCAGGGACAAGCGATCGATGGTGTGTCGCTCGAGCAAGGTCCAGGCAACGGGACAATAGGCTATCGAAACTCTTTTTCGGCAACTCTTTTCGCTTGAGCATCAGTTGGGTGATAGGCTAGGGAAATTGCGGCGACTCTTTTTTCCTCATTCCATACTTGAACCCTAGGACTTCTAGCTCACTTATACAACTAACCAAAATTTCACTTTGACTTTTAAAAAATATTTTTCAACAATAGTTTTGTCAAAAGATTGCCAACATCTTTAAAACCAAACAAACCCTCCATTTGAGATTCTGTAACAAAATATGTATTACAAATCAAATAGATTAAATCTAATCTACACAAAGCATGCTGACTCGACTGAATTTTGCTTTTCCTTTGTCCAACATGTTCCTAAAAACAATTCAAATAACAAGTATAAAAGCATGTGAAAGAGTAATAGGAATAAAAGCATGTGAGACAGTCATAAATTCAACAGCATATCAGCTAAATGAAGATGTAATATCAATGTAAGCCAACACACTAAAATCAAATATTGATATCACTAAATATCAAAACTTAATCTAGTTAAAACGAAGAAAATATTGCATACATCCGAAAAGTGTCAAAAAATATGTTTAACTCAAATATCATATATATTCGAAAAAATATTTTTAATATTTTTAAATCAAATCATACATTTTATCAGAAAAAATTATTTTTAATATTCTTAAATCAAATCATACATACTAAGTGCCTACTCTCACTTCTTGTGACAAATGACAAAGGAAACAATGATATAGTATAACTTAAAGATGTAGTTGATAGCACGCACAAGTATATTCAATAATCAGCAAACTTTCCCACATACTCAGTTCAAGTCAAAATGGAGACTGTATAAGTGACTCATGTGTGTTAAGTGCTATTAATTACTTGTGACCAAGACTCTAAACATTATATTTGTGAGAAATGACATACTAAATATCACCGTTAAATAAGTTTATTCCTCTACTAATGAAAGTCAAACCAATAATCCTATTAGGACCTTTAATTGAAGCTCATTTTTCACGAATATTATTCTTTTCTTCCCCTGACGTTAAGCATATATACATTTTCACACAATTTATATTTTTCTTTTTAAGCTCATTTTTTTTCAATTTTCATATCTTATATGCAGACTCCACTCCATTAAGCGACTAAGATGACCCCTGTAATGAGTGTTGGGCCAATGACTCCAAGTCGGTTGACCATAGAGTATCAGGTTATGAAAAACTCCTATGACTTAATTACTTGAGTCAAATAAGATTCGAAGCAAAGTATAAGATAAAATCTTTACTTGAGTCAAATAAGATTCGAAGAAGAGTATAAGATAAAATCTTCTTTATTTTATGATAAGGGAAATATACTTGAGTTTAGGTCAACTAAATTATGGTCAATTCATGTTCAAGGTCACCTTACCAACATATGACAGTCATCCCAAATCTCACACGCACGGTCAATACTTACTCACAAGATCATAATGTTTGCAGTACAGATGTTACATGAAGACACCTATACTAATTACTCCTCATAAGCCTAAACAAAGTAATGAAAAATATGTTAGAGCATATCAA
This sequence comes from Fraxinus cuspidata, assembly GCA_903798385.1. Lineage (NCBI taxonomy): Eukaryota > Viridiplantae > Streptophyta > Magnoliopsida > Lamiales > Oleaceae > Fraxinus > Fraxinus cuspidata. Next base: position 9,998 of record CAIGRP010041213.1, read on the forward strand.
TGAAACTCATACTTGGTCATAACATACATGTTCAAGTAAATTATATATCACGTTGTCGTAAATATTTTCACCTATTTTTTTTAAAAAAATATTTTAAAAAATCAAACTACCTAAAAAATAAAATTAAACAAATAGAAAAAAATGAGATGCATGCAATAGTAAATGAATCAATTAAAAGTATAAGCATGTATTAAAAGTATCTAATCAATTAGGTATACAAACGCTCTTACCTTTAAGAGTCCCGTGATCAATTTCAAAATTTTCCAAATCACATTTTTCCACCTAAACTTAACTGGTGGAAGACTTATTTTAAGTCAATTGTGTCATTAACTTGAACAAATGATTCACTTGATTAGTCAGGAAATCAATTCGACTATCAAAATCCTGATTTCTAACTCCAGTGAAATTCTTATTTCTATTTCTATTCAATAATTTATGACATCTAGGCCTTGCATCTAGGCCTCGTGTGTCCCAATCTACCGCAACTGTGATAAGTGAGAATAAACCTAAATTCAAAAATATGTGATTGTTGATATTTATTTATAGGCTGATTGGTCCAACATTGTCTAGTATGGTCTCTATCCTAAGACACTCTTTCCCTTGGGTTCAAGATTAGTAACATTCCTATGGCTGGGATGAACATGGTCTTAGATGTACTAGCAATATTGTTATCAGTTTGAACATATCCTAGACCCCTATTCCAAGCGGCTTGTTCATCCCTAACAAATTATCAAGTTTCTAAGAACCACTCAAGTAGGAATGAAGTTGAGTTCTAGATTTTTCTAGGTCACTTGTTAAGATTTTAACCTTAGCTTCCAGGCTCTCATTGACAACTCTCAACTCACTCAGATTTTTGGTAGAATCCTGAACGTCAGCTATGAGTTTCTCTCTCTCTCTCTATCTCAAGTTCATTAACATTCTTCAATACGGCTTTATTAACCTTTTTTAACTTAAGACTCTCATCAAATAACTTTTGATAAAATCATCCTGAGTTTGCTCATCACTATCTATTTCTTCAACCTTTTCATTGTAAGTAAAGGCCATAACTTCCCACTCTCCTTAAGTGTAGACATCATACTTTGATTATACGAGCTAGACTCGTTAACAATAAGTGTTGCATTCATAGTTTTACGCTGATTTCTCTTACCATTAGGGTACTCACAGATCTATAGTGGCCAAAATCCTGACACTTATGATTTCTCACAAACTTAGATCTCTTTTTAGATACACTGGAATCACCTCTATGTCTCTCTTTAGTTTTCTTCTTATTTCTAAACATTTTTTTGGAAATTCTTAACAAAGTAGGATATTTCTTCATCATTAAATGATTATAAATCCGATAAATCATACTCTTCTTCCCTAACAGTGTTCAAGACTATAGACGGTGGAAGGTATCTTCTTAGCGGTTACACGGTGCCAGACACCTATAAATACCCGATAAGTGTGTCAGGTACAGGGACTTATTTCCTAGTATTCTTTCACTGTTCTTTAAATCATTAATCTACAAATGATCACTAATTCACACGTTGAAGGTAAAATGGGGAAAGGAAGCCCCAACCTCTTTCTTGCAAGTTCATTGGTGTAGCGAAAAACACCATATTCCGCTCAAGATATACTTGTTGAGTTTCTGTAGATGATCGAATTATTATTATAAAACTAGTTTGTATATCCTTGGCTTCTTGATTTTGACTAGTACATGTTCAGTGTTGATTATTGTGTGTTGGGAATTTTGTATTGCATGTTGATGACGACAAAGGCATGTTATTGCACAAATTTTAATTTGTTAAAATATGGACTGTCATTACTATGCATTCATTAATTTTGTGACAATGGTGTTGATATATACCATTGGTGGAACCAAGGTGGGGTATAGTGGGATACATGCCCCCCAAAGTTTTTGATTGTGTTTTTTAAAGGAAGATTTTAGTTTTTATTTTTTAGATGTTTGCTTCACGGTGTTTAATTTCTCTTTGAGTCCTCAACGATGTAATAAGTCTCCAATGAATGAAGCATATATCATTTTAATATCTTATATTCTTAGTTCATCCATTATTTAATTTTGCATTTTTTGTTTTTCATTCGTTTGTCATGAAAAAAAAAAATCTAATGATTAATTTCAATTATTAATGAATTACATGAGATGAGTTTGTATGTCAATCTTTTTAACTTGCTGTTACAGAATCAAAGTTGAAAAGATTGGAAAAAAACGGCTATTCACAATCACTAATAAAAAATTCCTCGAAAGGTTAATAATTACTACTTTTTTTGACGATTCCTCTGATTTTTAAGAAATTGCCTATGTGATATATATATATATATATATATATATCTATATATATATATATATATATAGTAACTTGTATTTAAATAATATATGTGGAGAAATAGTAACATAACGCGAGTTTCTTCAGTTAATCATCTCTTTAATATTAATTTTTTTTAGGGTTGAATGTGTTGTTCGTACTGAATTATCTCATGTCAAAAGTTTAAATTATTAGATTTTGCACTTATTTATTAAAATTACATTTCCAACACACTCCTTCAAGTTCAAGTCTAATTTAATTTTCGTCATTCTCACTTATACATATTTTTTATTATGGGTGGTGAAATTTGATCTCAAGATTTTTCTTTAATATAATATTATATTGAACTATATTATCTAAATACTTTAATACTCAAAGGAAAAAAATACTTATTTATATTCATGTTTAACAATAGTTTTCTTAGTAACGAATTAAGAAATTTTGATGGAACGGTATATGTATTAAATGATTCATTCATGTCAATATAAAGTCCAAACACCCGATACAATAATTATCAACTTTTAGTGTATATTAAGCCTGATTTTCATATTTTATTTTGTAAATTTGACCGTGTCCGGTAACTCAAAATGTCAGCTTCTACCACTGCCATCGGTATAAACTTACATAGTGTGTAGATCGTAAAATGATAACATTTTTTGAATTTTTCATATGTCATGTTGTAATACAATATTTACATATTGTGTTGTATTTTATATTTTCAGTTATATTGCTACACGTTAACCAACATTTTGAAATTACTCAAAAGATTATGTATCTTCATTTATGTTTTCTATTATTCATAATATAATTATTTTGTTAATTTAATGTTGCAATATTGGCCCTTATTGTGTATTTGCATTTATCAATCGCTGTATGATCTACATGGTGTGTGTTGTTTTAATTATTTCCGATATTGAAAAAAGAGATTTTTATATATTTTATGAATATTAAATGCTTGGGATTTTATAATACTTCAAAGTTGTTTCGGATCTAAAGAAGTTGATTCTTGTATACAACAAACGTCATGGTAAAAATTATCAATGCCAAGCTCAATGATATGTAGAACTTGTTTTGGCGTCCATGTTATGGAAAACTACTGGATGTGAGCTTGAATTCAACCTCAACTTATTCAAAAGTGTTGCTGGATGAAGTGAGACAGCCAAATGTGGTCTGATATCAGGGACAAATGGGTGAAATTCAGTACAATGATGATATAGCACCACTTTAGTTCTTTATCTTAGTTTGACTTTCTTTTACACAACAAAATACCCAATATTTGTGAATGATGATTGATGATGATGATGATTGACTCGAGAGAGATGGAAGTATTTCTGTGGGGGCAAGAAGCTGTATAGGTTAACTCTCAAGGCTTTGAGGGATGTGAGGGGATGTGAAAATATTGTTTCCAATAAGGAACCATCGGTTACATGCAAACATAATGAGTTTCTACTTGCATTCCAAACCTGGATAGATGAGACAATCCCATTTTTTAGAAAGGTCAATTCCTCCTTCCACTAGATGTTAACTGGTCAGCATAACCTCACTTCACAAGCTCAACTCTGGACGATTCATTTTGAAACTAACTTGTCTAACTTTACATCATTTTATAGTTAGACATTAAACTAAAAATAAGTAACTAATGTTTAACCAAAAATACAATAGTTATGTGGTAACAAAAATGTCACAACTCCAACAAATTAATCACACTTGTACTCATCATTTGATGCCATATTTATTATGTTTACAGGAGTTCTACACATAACGAAATAAAAATATAGAGAGCTCAGAGGTAGTGCTAGCAACCAATCANCATTTTGTTGTAACAATTACAAAATTCTTTCTCATATTTCAGGCTGTTTTTTTTTTTTTTTTGGTTTCTGTGACTACAAGCTTGAGGTGAATTGTTTTCCATTTGATCCGGCTCAATTGGTTGTAATTCTCTATCGTAGTTGTCAACTCTTTTAGCCTAGGATCAACCACATACAAATAAACTTTCTATTTTCATCTTTTCTTTAGATTTCTTGTTGATTCGTGAAGCTGTGCTGAGGCTTTTGAACTTACCGAATTTACACTGAACTTACCAGTATTGCACACAACTTATCGGATTTAATACAGACTTACCGATTTTGACAGTTGTTCAAAACTTACCGGATGTAAGATGATTGATTCAAAGGGAATAAACTTATTGGATTCACACAAGGCTTACCGATTTTGTAAGATCATACCGGATTGACAAGGAGTTTAGCGATTTTGAAATAAAATACTGAACTTACCAGATTCACACATGGCTTACCAATTTTGTATAAGCTTACCGAATTGATAAGGAGCTTACTGATTTTGAAATAAAAACACTGAACTTACCGGATTTACACTAAACTAACCATATTTGAAGTATTCCTACCGGTTTTGCTTAATGCTTACCGATTTTGACAGTTTTTTCAATGCATACCGGACTTACTCCTTTTTCTTTTCAAATCTTTTACATCTCATTCATCACCTATTTTCTTCCATTTTATAGCTAACGATCAATTTTTCAGCTCTGATCTTTAAAGATCATTTTTTCAGATCTGAAACCTTGCAAGCATACCGAATTTTTTCACCATTCACACCATCATTTTGCATCGAATTTTCTCTGTTTTTCACTAGTCCTTGATAGCTCCCATTCTTCTTCATCATTACCAGTATCTTCAGTTTGAGAAATCAGTCTTTAAGTCTCATATTTATTCACAGCATTTCACTCCTAGTTCCATGAAGAGCTTTCATCAATCTCAACATCAACGGATTTTCTCTGTTTTTCTACAGCCCTGTTCTTCTTCAGTTTTCAGCTCCTGATCCCTTTTCAAAGATCAATAGAGCTTTGATACCATATTGAAATTTTATGATTCAGAAGCTCTTTGAGAGCTCTTATACTCAAACATATTTTTATGGATAGAGAAGAAGTGAAGGAGGAACAAAAACATGTTGAGGAACAAAAACATGTTGCTATACGAACAGAACAAAACATAACTTATACCCTGCTGCTGCTATGAACTGCACAGAGGAGAAGGAATGAATATCATTCATCATTTCATTCAACATTACCTTTTTAGTTTTTCATACATCTTGACTATATATATAGCCAAACATTGATACAAAAGTCAAATATTTTTTCTACCAACTATTCTATCAACTACCATACTACTCTTACATATATATCATACTAACTTGTATAATACACTAACTAGCATAACTTTATATCATTTCATAGTTAGACATAAAACCAAACAAATGTAACTAATGTTTAACCAAAAATTCAATAGTCATGTGACAACAAAAATGTCACAACTCCAATAGGAATTTGTTATTCGAGAATGATAAGTAATTTGTGCCACGACTTCCTGCATCAACATCAGGGAACATGGAGGGACCTGACTCCAGCAACCTCTTCAAATAGTGAAGATTCAACAGGTCCTCGATTCTTCATTTCTATAGTAGTAGCTTCCATCTGTGCTTCAGGTGCTAGATTCTCCATTTCCGTAGTAGCAGCTTCCATCTGGACTTCAGGTACTCTCTTCTCGTCGTGAATACCATCTGTTTGCCTGACATCATTCATGTAATGCTCGGCATGTTTTGGGCTTTCTTCTGCTGTACTGTTACAGTCATTCTGCTTAGTTCTGTCATTGTCTGTCACTTCCATTTTCCCATCGGAATTATTGTCATCTGCATTCTAGGAGTTTAATGGTTTGTTCATTTACATAGATGATGGCATACAACTTGAAATTGGCATTGGATGGTAAACGATGGCATCATGTTAAACTCCCACGTAAGTCTGCTCATATGCAGGATCACCAGCATTCTGTACTTCACATTTCAACTTCAGCTGCTTCCTCAAAGATAACTTCTCCATCCACTCCTCATTATGTTCATCTTCCCTAGAAAGCTACGAGAGTAAATCATACGTGTCATCCATAATTGAAATGTTCTTTTTTCCAACATCGTCATTAGCCGCTTTAGCCATTATGTCAGCCAGCAAAGGAGTTTACAGTTCGGTCGCTAATCTTATAATTTCGGACAATTCAATAAGCCGAAGATTAATGAGGGATTTCAAAAGCAGAAGAATTTACCAGGGATAGGAGTGAAAGAAAATTGAAAAGAATAGAACACAATTGTGTGACTCATGTCATTTTGACGCGCGGTGTTACATAGAACCAAAAAAAATATATATATATAAGAAATAAGATTATTAATTTTTTTTCTTTAATATTGACCGCTTCAACTTGCCAAACATGATTTCATATATTCGTCCTCACCTTTCCCTCCCACCTTCTTTCCAACTGAACTGGTTAAATGGGATATCAATCCATTAGATAACTAGAACGAACCCTATTTTAGTCCCATTTAAACTACTCATGCTTACTTTATTTCTAACATCTAACCTCTTGACCCACTTAAGGATCCCAAAAAGTGATATAGTCTTAAGTTTATGGCATTGAGAAGTTAGACAAGAAAGAACATCTTTGAAAATTGCAAGCCAATGTTTGTTCTTTATTTTATTTGATTGGACTTGCATCCAAGTAGAGTCTTGAGTGTATCTTTACGCATTTTATAATGAATATATAATTTACCAAAAGGGAAACTCATAATAACAGTTGGAAATATAAATTAATTGATAAGCCTTGGAGAGAAACAAGTAAATGGAAACTACTACAAGAAAGCTAGTGGTGCAAGTAGCTAGGCCTTGGGCATATAAATATTCCAGTTGGGGCTAGTCAGACAACTTCACATGTTTGTTATCATCAAAGTTCGTGGTCTATTTCTATGTTTCTAGATGTATACATAAAAAATAAACTAAGTACGGTCTATGTTAATGTTAAAAGTTATTTAATGATTGCACAATTGTTCCGAAATTGACAACCAAGTATAAAAGAAGAAAGAACAATAGAAAGTATTCAGGCATTCAGTAGTGAATATATGATCAATCAGTAGTATCTAGACACGAAAAATACCAAACTATGGAGGTTCTGAATCTCACATGGCTAAGTTGTGCAGAAGTATCCTGAGAAGTTCGAGAAGTTGAGCATCCCTATCTAGCTGATCTTTCAAACCCTCAATATGGTTCATATCCTGAGCAGATTTATCTTGAAGGCAAAATTTTGGACTATTGTTTACTTTATATAGTTAAATTGATTTAAGCCTCAATCATATAATCTATGAACAAATTCGGCTTCTCCTCTCTCCCCTCTTTTTAGTGACTCCATGCGTTATAAATTAGAATGAAGAATTCAATCAGAAGACTTTTTTTTTGGATGTATTAGCACATAGTTATAAAGATTTAATAGGAAAATGGAACGTGTTCTGATGTGTTATAGCTCCATCAAATAAGCGAAGATACAGACCTTATCTCAATCAACCAGGGGATAAAACATGGAAATCTCCAACACCAGTGGAGGGGACAGCTGCCATTTCCTCAGGTTTAGCCTCAGCATATTCTTCTTCAGGCTCATATGGCATCTCTTCATCATTTAAGAAATCCTCAGGCCTCAGTTCTTTCTCATAACCTCTCTCCATGTCCACAGGAAATCACTATATTAGGACTAAATACATAAATATAGCTTATTCACATATACAAAATGTAACAATGGAATCAAAGAACGTAAAGAAAGAATGAAGCTATTTGACATCTTATACTAACGTTTTTGTTAGAATTTTATGATTCAAAAGCTATTTGGAAAAAAGGTCTGATATTGATACATATTTTTATGGATCGAGAGGATGTGAAGGAGGAACAAAAACATGTTGTCATATACCGGTTATTGAAGTAACCCGATATTGAAACAAAGCAAAAACATACTCACATAGGAGAAGGAATAAATATTATAATGTCATTCATCATTTCATTCAACATTTCCTTCTACATTTTTCATTCATCTCGACTGTATATATAGCCAAACATTGATACAAAATAAAAATGATTTTCTACCAACTATTTTATCAACTACTATATTACTCTTACACATACAAGTACNCTTCTACATTTTTCATACATCTCGACTGTATATATAGCCAAACATTGATACAAAATAAAAATGATTTTCTACCAACTATTTTATCAACTACTATACTACTCTTACACATACAAGTACTACACTATACTAACTTGTATAATACACTAACTTGTCTACCTTTACATCATTTCATAGTTAGACATTAAATTAAAAATGTGCAACTAAATGTTTAATAAAAAAAACAATAGTTATATGACAACAAAAATGTCACAACTCCAACACTCCTCCTTGACATTTTGTTGTAACCATTAAAAAATTCTTCTTCATATTTCAGCTATTTTTGTTTCTGTGACTACAAGCTTGAGGTCCTTTGTTTTCCATTTGATCCGACTCTCTTAGTTGTAACTCTCTATCATAGTTGTCAACTCTTTTGGCCTAGGATCAACCACATACAAAGAAAATTTCCATTTTCATCTTTTCTTTGATTTCTTGTTGATTTGATGAAGTGATATTTTTGAAATTACCGGTATTGACAGTTTTTTAATACTTACCGGTATTGCAGTGAGCTTACCGGATGTAAGATTATTGATTCAAAGGCTTACCGATTTTGTAAGAGCTTACCGGATTGACAAAGAGCTTATCGATTTTGAAATAAAAACCTAACCGTATATGCAATATGCTGGTTTTGCTTACTACTTATCGATTTTGACAGTTTTTCAATGCATACCGGATTCACTCCTTTTTCTTTTCAAATTTTTTTTACAGCTCCTTCATCAGCTATTTTCTTCCATTTTTTTATGGCTAAGGATTAGTTTTTCAGCTCCGAAACCTTCCAATTATACCGAATTTTTTTTTTACCATTCATATCATCATTTTGCATCTTAAAAAAAAATCGACATCAACTGTATTTTGCTTTTATTTTTCAGGTCCCTTAAGAACATTGAAGCTCTGATTCTATGCATATCGGATTTACACTTTGCTTACTAGATTTACACATCTTACCGGATTTGGCACAAACTTACCGGATTTTCTCTGCCATTGACAACTCCTATTCTTCTTCCTTTTAGAGCTCCTGGTGCATTTCAAAGAACAATAGAGCTCTAATACCCATGTTGGAATTTTATGATTAAAAAGCTCTTTGAAAAAAGCACCGATACTGATACATATTTTTATGGATCGAGAGGATGTGAAGGAAGAACAAAAACATGTTGTCATATACCAATTATTGAAGTAACCGGATATTGAAACAAAGCAAAAACATAAACTCTGCTGAAATTATAATACATTAACTTGTCTAACTTTACATCATTTCATAGTTAGACATTAAACAAAAAATATGTGACTGTATGATCATGGGTTGATCTACTACAAGGAGAAAGATTTATCACAATTCTAAGGATCCCTTTCAAGTCATAATTAGAAACAAAGAATTAAGATAAGCATGAGCAAATAATATTTAGGTTCAATTTCATTAGCTCAAGGTTTTTCTCCCTCTTTCAACACCTACAGTCATCATTTTCCCATTTTTTTTCCTTTCTAGCAACAAAAATAAAACCTATACATGGAAAAAGTTGCTTAACCACCAATAAAAACTGTTCTTGTGCCAAACATCAGGAAAAGAAACTCCTCCAGGCTCCAGAGGATCTATATTGAAATTCAGAGTACAGAATACTAGCAGAATTGAAAGTGTAGCACTGCAGGAGCAAGTGCTAGAATATTATGTCATACATACTATTGAAAATAGGGGCTGTTCACTACTTATTTTTTTAAAAAAAATTTGTTTCTAAACCTCTTCACGAGCATATTTGAAGTCCTTCGGAGAGGCAGGAGATCAGAACACCATTTATTTGCAGGTGCATGCTGTCCTTCGGTTACTTAAGGAAAAATCAGCCATTAGAAAGTCAAATCATGGTGGTAAGTTTTGTAACCCTATAACAAGGTCTTTATCTCTGTAATTTTCATACGGATACTTATACAAGATACAATTTTTTATTTCAATATTAGTGTCTCAAATTGTAATCTTTTGCCAAAGTAACAACGGATGCAAGAAAGAAGATGGAGTAAAACATAAGTCAACAATTCAAAAAGCCTTAAATGCAAAAAAGAAGAAAAGAGAAGAAATATCATTGAGCGGTAGATTAAGCCAATTATGAAACAGAATTTCAATAAATTTGATTTGGTTCTTGCTAAAATTGGATTAGACCGACCCACTATTAAAAAGGTAATACTTTAATTTATATTCCCATCGGAAAATGTCAACTCGACAATTTATGAAAATTCTTTATGACATGGAAAAATTAGAGAAGAAACAAAATCTTCGAAATTACAAGTGTTTATTCTTTATTTACATAATTGGAGTTGCATTCATGTCAACCAGTGAGTATAGATTTTTACACTATTCCAATGCAAAGATTTCCAAATGTTAATACCAAAATAAAATTAATTTATTTGCCATTGAGAGAAACGAGTATCTTCCAGTTAAAACATCATCAAAATATTCTGAATTGATTACTAAAACATGTGGTAAACATCAAATGAACACAACTTTGTACATGTTTTCTATCACCAAAATTCATGGTCTATTCACATGTTTCAAAATGTTTACCTCAAAAATAACCTAAGTATAGTCAGTGCATTAGTTGAAAAAATATTTTATGATTGCATAACTATTTCTAAATTGACAACCAATTATAAAGGAAGAAAGGACACTAGAAAGTAAGGATTCAGGTATTCAGCTGTGAACATATGATTTACACGTACCAGTTATACATAAAAGTAACCAAACTTTGCAGGTTCTGAATTTTACCTAGTGAATTTGTGCTGAGTCTTCTATCCACTCAATAAGGTTCACATCCTGAGCAGATTTTTGAGATAATCACGAGGAAAGACTTTAGATTCGAAAGATGTCACGGAAAACTAATATGCGCCAATATAAAGAAAATGGATCAATTAGTTCAAATTGATATACAAGACATGTACCTTTGAAAGAGAAGTATTTCCTAATCCTCTCATACCAACAGCACAGATTCTTTCAGCTATATCATTTTCTGAACCTCCATTTTTCATTACACTTTCCATGAGCCGCACCTGGTCGATTATATTGAAAAAGAATATCCCTTGTGAATTAGTAAATTGCCAAACCTAAAAACTTCTTGGATCATTCGGACAAACTGACCTATAAATCTGATTTCTTACTGGTTTTGAAGTTGAAACCCTAACCCTAATTGTGCATTTCCTTCACCAACAGCCCCTTTCATTACACTATAGAATCCTTATGTTAGATTATTTTTTAATTTATAGCAGAATAATGCCATGTAACCCAAGTGGTGCCAGCCTGTATGGCACTACATGACGTTAAATGTGGTACAACTACCCAATATTTAATTATACCTACCACATAGTATGACATGACTAGTCCAATTCGAATCCATAGCATTACTCGTTTGTAGTAACTCTTTCCATTTCTAAACTTTCAATGTTTGTCCCTTTTCAATTATTATTTATTTTTCAATTTAAAAACAAAATCGTGCTTTTAACAAATGTTTACTTGATAATTAAAGATAACGTCATCTAATAAGAAGCTTCAAGTGCGAGTTAAATGCTAATTTTATTTTTATTTTATATTAATTTTTTATAATAACTAAAACAAGTACAATTAAACAAATGGTTAGAATCACTTAATTAAGCCCAGATCAAATCTAAATTAGTTTTGAATCATGTCAAGATAAATTAAAGATTGACAACTGTGTTTATCTTGAAGGCGTAACTTTGGACTATTGTTCACTTTATAGTTAACTTGATTTAGTCTCAATCTTATAATCTATTAAGAAATTCATCTTCCCCTTCCCCTTCCCCTTCCCCTTCCCCTCTCCATTTTCTTTTTTAACACCAAACAAATACATTCTATTGAAGTAAGCAATCTATGGATACAATGTAGATCACTATACAATCAATCCTGTTACAAACCCTCGGAGTAAAGTTGCAAGGGAGACGAGCTGATTAGCTACCGTCTTACCCACATAAGGAATAAAATGACAAGTGCCATAACCGTTACTTTCACTAAGTATCAACCCTTACTTGGTTTAGCTAAAATTGTCGATTAATTCTAAGTCAAAGTAAACAAGTAATTGTAATCATATATTTCATGAACCCGCAACTTTCATCAACTTTTAGCAGTATCTACTAAAATTATATTTTTAGCAAAACCATACATAGTCTTAACATATTTCGATACTAAAGTAAATGTTTCTTCGATGTCTAATTATAGTCTCTAAGTGCTATTTATTAAGTACAATTATGGGATGAAATGAGTGAGCCGCATGAGATGAAAAAATACGAGGTAAGAAATCATGGTGACAACTTGACTATGTTTCAGTGGATAGAATTTTTCTTTTGTAAATTGAACGATCATTTGACATTTTTAAAGGAGAAAATGTCACTTTTAAAGTGATAATGACCACCTATATGTAACTCTGATTTGTATTGACGAGCAAAATTTAATGATACTTTAATGGGTTTCATACTCTTAACGTCTTACATGTTTTAATAAGTTAATGTGACTTAATACCACCTACATATTAAGTTGAGCAAATTGGAACTACGATGATCATGGAGACCTTTACTTCTTCATTGAGCTCCAACCTTCTTGACAAGGTTTTGGTTTAACAATTTAACAGAGAATTTAGTAGCATTTTATATAATAACCTTAACTCAGTATGGTTTTTATGATTTAATTCAGTATGTAAAAGAATATACATTGTGAAATGCTATAATAATAACTATGCAATGTTATTGTCAGAGTACAATATTTTGTGGCCACAAAGTAATTATCTCATGATACTGCTGCATGCTTAATTTAGCTAGAAATAAGAAGATTAAGAAAACAACGTGGAAAGATAAAAAAGAGTCTCGTTATGATCATAAATTGAGACACTGTTTTATGTGTGGTAACAACTATACTAAAATTCGTGACTGAGGAATATACAATCTACCAATAAACATCCATGAACTAGTTTGGAAGGTGTCTCCTATTGTTCTGGATTCAACCTATATACAATTACGTGGCATCCTACTTCGAAGTTTCCATAAATGGAATTTAAGTAAATATGCTGTCACCTTTGTTGGCTACAATACTTTTCCTTCCTGCTGCCGGAAGAATTTTAATATTGAGATAAGGTTTCATACCTTTCGTCACATTAGTTTAAGAAGGGAGTGTCGTGAATCTCCAGTGAAGAAGGGTTTTCTTGGAGGATTTCAACATTGGAGAATGAAGTGTGATTTGTATGGTGACATCCCGCATCAATATCAGGTACCATGGAGGGATCTGAGTCTCCAAGAACCTCTTCGGACAATGAAGATTCAACAGGTGCTGGATTCTTCATTGCTGCTAAAGTAGCTTCCATCTTGATTTAAGGTACTCCTTTCTTGTTGTGAATATCATTTATGTAATGCTCCGCATGTGTTTCGCTTCTAAAAGTGTTGTATTGTCATTCTGCTTAGTTCTTTCATTCCTATTGGAATTATCGTCAAATATATTTCTTGGAGATTAATGGCTTGTTCGTTTAAATAGAAATTCTGTCTGGCCGATGGTATATAACTTGGAATTGGCATTGGATGGTAAATGGTGGAATCATGTTAAACTCCAATGTAAATCAACTCATTTGGAAAAGCACCAATGCTCTGTACTTGGCATTTTAACTTCAGCTACTTCCTCAAAGATAACTTCTCCATCTGCCATTTATCTCGTTCTTCATGTCATGTCATCCAGCATTTAAAGATTCTTATTGCTGTTGGGAATTTACTTAATCATGCCCAACGGAAAATAAATTAATTTTCAATTC
>CAIGRP010041216.1:0-40911 GCA_903798385.1 Fraxinus cuspidata
GGTATTTAACCACTTAAATACTATAACAACAAATTCAATGTATTGGTCTACGATCTTCTATGATGTGTTGGTTGTGTGACCAAAATTACCTCTATTTATAGTCTTCTATGGGCCAAGAAAATAAAATAAAATCTTATTATAAGAAAAACAAAAGAATCTCTTATTTTGAACCGGGTCAGTCACGACGCCGGTCTATCATTAGATGCAAGGGACAGCACCTTCCAATTCGTCCAGCCGCGGCCGCTAACCTCAATTTCTTTGGTCCCCCAACTTCTAAATATATTTATTTCAGTCCATGAATTTCTTTAATCCAAATTTGTCGCCCATCTTTTGGCTTCTTCCACTTTGGTTCTTTAACTTTCTAATTTCTTCAATTCGACAGCTGAACTTTGTGAATGTTCATTTTGGTTCTCAAAACTTGTATTGTAAAATCATCCAATCAAATCAAGTCCTCAAACTTCCAGATAGTTATTCAATTCCACCCTTTTTGAGCCAATTAAACTTCAAATCTTTTCACTTTTACCAGATTCATCTTCAAGTCTATGTTTTAGTGTACAAAAGTTAAATATAATATAAAATGAGTAAAAACTTTCTCGACTAATCAATTTCTAAACTAGTTTAGGAACCTAAATAAGCATGCAAAACACATTTATCATTAACCTTTAATTTTTTATTTTTTTAGAAGATCATTTGCCAGCGAAGTAAATTGTATCACACATCTCATATCGATGCCAAACCAATAATCTCCATCAAACTTATATACCCACTAACCATAATACTACCTTAATCCTCGTACAAGGTAACTAGTGAAATTTCATGGATATGAACATATTGTTCTCAAACGACATTAGAATATCCTAATTCAAGCTTTGGGCATCTCGAGCATTTATGGAATATGCTTATGTCAAATGGAGTCCAAGAAATTAGTTATTGGTTGAAAATCGAAAAAAGAGACATGGCCCAAAAATAGAAGAAATAAAAAGAGGATAATTTCCCATGGAGAAAAAGAAAGAAGCTAAAAGTTGATGCGGAGAAGAATCTAAAGCAAGTAGGTTTGGGCTTATCTCATTATCATTTGACATCGTCTTTTAAATAAGAATAATGTTATTTAATATTAGTGGTGCTGCAATATCTTCATTAAATATAGGTCCAAATTAAATATATCCCACATTTTTACATTTTGGACCTATCACGGTGCTAAATATATAGCATTATGAAACAATGTCTTCCAATTTTCTAATGTCTAATATCACAATTTATAAAAGATGACGTGTCACAAAGATCATCGTAATGACTTTCTATCCTTAAACCCCGGGAATCTGACAGCCCAGATTTGCGAAATTACTAAGATCAAAGTCTTGTTTGGCATGGATTATTTTGTTTTAGTACCGGATTTGAATTATATATTTTCTAATAGGATGAATTTTGTACTCTTCTAATTTCTATAATATCTTATAACGCTTTTGAAATTCTGAGTTATAAGCAAAATATTTTTTTCCCTAATCAATAAATAATTAATATTATAACAAAATATGGTTGTTTTTTTAATTGCACATTAATGACAAACACCAATTACAACATTTCGACAGGTATCCATTTAATAATTTATCGATAAAAAATCATGAATCCGACAAAATATAATTTAAAAAGGTAAGTATTTTATGCATCCGAATCAACGACAACAATGAACACACTTAAAAATACGTTAGTTCTGAGAATATTCATGAGTTTAGAAATTGAATTAATCTGTTGATTCATCCAACTTCTATAAAAATCGATTAAAAAACAAAAGAAAAATCGTAATCAACCCACGTTTTTTAATATCAATTTATTTTTACCATCGTTTTCATTTTTTATTCGTTCTAATAATCATAATAATAACAATCTCCAACTGTTCCAAACATGGTCTTTGGGTTAGGTTAACAATTTCAACCAAGAGTCCGCCTGGCAATTAATGTAATAATCAGAATTCTAACACTGCAATTGACAATTCAGATCCTCCATAAGCTGTTAATCAATGTAAATATCTAGAGTTTATATGCATACTTTTGTGTCTAAAAAATTCAATAATTAATTTTTGAGAATTTCACATTGACCCCCAAAGTTTTCAAGTTCAAAGCCTATAAATATCAGATGAGTTGTTACTCTCAGTCCTTGTACACAAATATTTACCAACAAGCAAGAGGGTTTGCCATAGGCTTGTTTGGTTGCAAGCCGCCCTTTAAGTCCACCCTCCTCCTCCACCCAGAAAAGCACCACCTTCTCCGGTGACACCATAAGCTCTAAAATGGGTCGAAAAATCGATATAAAAAAGATAGAGAACGTAACAAAATGTCAAATTACGTTTTCCAAGCGTCGTAACGGTTTGATAAAAAAGGCTAATGAAATTGCAGTATATTGCGAGGTAGATGTTGCATTTCTTGCATTCTCGCCTTCTGGTCGTATTAGCAAGTACTCCAGCCAAAAGAGGTGGGGTTTTTTTTTTATTTAAAATATGTATAAGATATTTTGTCAAAGCAATAGACATGCAATAATATCAAATACCATGTTTTGCTACCTAAATAGCTTTTTTTGTTTGTTTTTTTACTGAGTTTTTCACTTTTGATGGCCTTAACAGGATTGAAGATGTTCTTCATCGTTATGTCAATCTATCAGCAGATAAAAGATTAAAGTATATATCTTTCTTCATTAACATAATTTCTTAAGAATTATAATCAATTTAATTGTCATATATACTTCACTTTGAAATATAATATAATTTCATTTTTTTTTTTTTTTTGTGTTCTTCGCCGAATTCATGGGGATCTTTATGACGCAGTCACATTACAAATGTTCAGGTACCTAATTAGCCAGAGTAATTTTCTACTTGGATTTTTAGGGAAAAAAAAACAAAAGAAAAAAAAAATTTCTTTACATCATTGATAGATAGATAAAATGATATGTACCAACTACATTTAACTGATTGAACAAAAGTTGATTAATATGTGAGATGCTTCTTCTGCATGAAGGAAAAAGTGGGAAAGTTGAAGCAGATCTCTCACATTAAGGGTGATAACAAGAAGTTACGATTCCTTGACAAGCAGTATGTCTCTCTCTCTTTCTCTCTCGCTCTCGCTCTCTCTCTCTCAGCTTGAAGCTATCTTGCATTTAACTGCCAGGCGATTCGTCGGAACCCCAATTTCCGGGCGATCACTACTAGTAAGTCTCTCTCTCTCTCTCTCTCTCTCTCTCTCTCTCTCACATACACACACACACGACTTTTTTCTCTTGACTGAAATTTTGATATAAATAACATCTACTTGTTGTAGTTATGCATTTTTGTTTGATCTTATAGTCAGGCTTGTAGGAGTTTGTGAGAAAAAGAAAACATATAGAGCACTAATTTAAGAAGAAGAAAAAGGGTATAATTTTGTGGGTTGTTAGCCCTAGCAGTACCCGTATATTTTTCATTTATGCTAAAGAGGGAGGATGTCACCCCTTTACGTTTGAAGTTTAATGTCCTTCGATATTCTTATAAATAGTACGTCTCAGGTGTAGAGAAGGAGACATATACAAGATTTTTATCTAATTCTATCAGATACAGCTATAAATAACTTCATAGCGTAGTCATCGTGGTCTTTGTCACTCTTTAAGAGCATACCAAAATTTTGGAACAATATTAAATACTATTCGCCAATCTTTATTATCCTACTTTATAGCTGCAATAATTAACCCGATATTTTATGAAAAAATATTTCTCTTTGACTAGATACATAATTATATCGAATTAAATGGATTTTTATATAATAATAAGTTGATTATTACGAGTCCTTTAAATATGAAAACAACATTCTAGAAAAGAAAAAAAATTAAGGATTGATCTAATCTAGAGTATTCTTAACACTCACTAATAATCTCTCCAACGTTATTTTCCCACATTATAGTTTTAAAAAAAACGTCAGTTTATTGAAACGGTTAAATGTTTAGCTAACCTCATTTTTTATGTTTATTTTTGGAAGTATATAAATTCTAAAATGATAGTATTTCAAGTGCAGTTTTAACATTTCCTTTTGTCTTCTTTCTTGATAAAGAAATTTATTCATCGGACAACATTTATTTAAATAAATCTGTAATTTGGATTAGTTTTACAAAATTCATTCATTTCTGGTGGTAAACGTGGCTATCCATGCACGTAATATATTTAATAAGCACTTAATCTCTATATTAATTACATGTTGCAGGTCTGTAAATTAGGTGTAAAAAGGGTTTCGTTTTTGTGCTTTTTGAACTAATTTCAAACCAAACTATTTAAAACGATTTTAGAACATTTCAAACCAAGCCAAAACCTGTTTTGTAGTTCACTTTGGTTTCAAACCACCGTTTTAGCTGCATACAAATAACATATTTCAAACAAGTAAATAAATAAATAAATTTGTCTAAAATCTCAACGTAACACTTAAATTGAAACCTTATGAAAATAAACATTACAACATTCTTAAAGCAATAAAATAACAAAAAATTCAACTAAAAAACTCAAGCTTCCAAAATTTATTCTTTATGAAATAGATAAGAAAAATATTTTAATAAATCATCATTTCCCTAAAGAGCCAATAAAAGTAGACTAGAAAGTAAATTTTTCAAGAATAAATTGAACTCTCGAATCATATATTCTAGATAAAATGAGTGATTTAAATTTGGATAAACGATTTGATTTGGTGTCAAGTGCTTTTAACTAATGAAACCTAAATCGAATTATTTCTAAATGATTTAATTAGGTTTTGAACTGATATGATGGGTCCACATCAACCCAAACCTATGATTCAAAACTGTGATTTCAGTTTGGTTCAGTAGATTATCAATATTTTCTTCACTCTTAATGTAAACTAGGACTGCGCATATACGTAATTACATGCAACTAGAGCATTGATTTGGTGCCATGGATAACTATTGGACAAAAAACTAACAAAAATTGTAACATGACACTATTCTAGTTAATTAAGACGAGTTTCATTTAGTCCCTCGTTCCAACCATGTCTTATCTGTTATTGTATTCTTTTATTTAAATTTTTAAAAGTAGATAACAATATTTAGGGACAGTAACCAAATATGCCCTGCAAATATGATCTATTTACTTTGTACTTACCGTGTTTCTAAAATTTACATTTTACATACTGTATTTTATTAAAGGATAACAAAAATTACTTTTTGTTGAAAAAGATAGAAAATTTTACAAATATGGCATCATAAATAGCTAAAAAGTCAAAAAAATACCCATTATTGAAAATAACAAATCTCACACACGGTGTATTTTACATTAATGTAACAATATACATACCATTTAGCTAATTTATTATTTTCAAAATTTTCATTATTAGAAACCATGATTTTTATTTAATGTTTTTTCCTTTAAAAGATTATGTCTTTATTTTTTCTTGCCTTCATTTTCCACGAACTCTAAATTGAAATAAACAAGAAACTAAATGTAATAATCTATTGAAATTTATATAAACGACTTTATTCAATTTTTAGTTCCAGCATTATAAAATGAAAATTCTTAGTTGTGATCTACTAATAATAATGGGTTTTGTAAAATGGATAAAGATTTAACAATTAAAGTAAGATATTTTTATATTAGTTTGATGTTTAAAATTATATTCTTATTCATTTTAAGAAGCTATCAGATTTATATCATTTTTTAACTTACAAAGTTTTAAAAAATGCATTCATAAGTTTCTTGGCTTTTATTGTAGATATGGTTTTTCTCTCTTATTTTCACGAAGCTTGATAGAAGAGAGTGCAAATATAAATATTGTTAATAAACATTATAATTATGTGCAACAAATGAAAAAACAAAAGCTATATTGAAAAATCGAGTGTCGCTCTAGATACCATTTGAAAGTTACGAATTACCAAATTAACGACCACTAAGTTATCGAATGATTATTAATTATTCGCTTTTATTTTTTACCATACGTGCGTAATTAATCAATTAAAAGCAACAAGTCACTTTTAATAGTTTTTAGATGTTTAATTAAATAAGTCAATTTCTCTAAATTTGAATACCGTAGTAATAAAGAAAACAATAAATAACGAACACCAAAATGACGAAGAAGAAACATCAACTGGGGGTAAAAACTCCAGGACCAAGCCGTTACTTCCACTATAGATAATAAGGAGTGAGTTACAATCAGATGCTATCTAGCCAACTTCACTAGACTTCCCGATCTATTTCCTGCTAACTTTAAGGTATGCTTCAAGATCTTCTGCAATTGTCTCTTTCCAGTGGAATTCTAGAACCTGCTACAAGATCTTGTGCTCTTCCTACACTTGTAGTCCAACCTCTCTTAACCTCCGAAACTTCTGAAGTCCAATTGAAAAAGTACCTTCATATGGTCAATAGGAAGTACGTGGTGTTTCGGAATCAATGGGGTGGATGTTTTTTCCAAACAGGTGGTTATATTATCTTAAGAAAAATGATGAAACATAATGAAAGAATATGTTTTTAGATCTTTAGATAATAAGATGAGGTAATGAAAATAATGAAAACCATCTTAGAATTTCGTCTAATGGCTTGAATATTTATAGGAGAGGAAAATTTGGTTGAATAGGCCGGAAAAATCTATTTAAAAACACAAATTATGATTTTCCGTATAAAACTGTCGCTCGAGCGAAAGCTGGGCGATAGGCGATCCACGGCCTCTCGCTTGCGCGAAAGCCGGGCGCTAGGCTAGCGACTAGGATTCTGTTTTTGTCGCTCGAGCAGTGATACTCCTCTTTTCATGCTCAACCTCATAACCCAACTTGTACAAATTGCACCCTAGGTCCTTGACTTTTACAACATGTTACAAATTAGTCATTTTGTCCACAAAATTGCCAACACTAAAAACATAACAAACTTTTCATTTGGTATTCTATGAAAAAACTATACAATAGGTCAAAGAACAAAAAAAAAAAAAAATCTAAACTACCCAAACTTCATCAAACTGCATGTCTCTTGCATTTCCTGTTAAACCTATTTTTTTAAAATCCACAATTCAAATACCCAATGTAAAAGCACGTAATACAAGAAATATAGCAATTAAACACATGATGCCAATATTAGCTAGATTGAGACGTAACACTAATGTTAATCCAAACACCAACAAAAACATTAGCTTCACAAAAACTCAATCAGCCAAATATTATGATATGGAATGCAATGAAATCAGTTAATCTCTCTCTAAATCAAAATTTAAAAATTTTACTTCTCTCCTTAGTAATTCAATAAAAAAAAATTTAAAATTTTTACTTCTCTCTCCCCCTTTTTGCAAATGACGAAGTGATAAAACTTTTAACATTAACATATAATCACTCAAAAATGCAGTCGTTAGCATGCATAAGTATAATCAATGTACAATAAACCTTCTCATATACTCAGTTCAAGTTAATATGGAGTAAATTGTATAAGTGACCTATGCGTGTAAAGTGTCACTAATCTTTTGTAAGTAGGACAAAGAACCAAGAAATAATACACAATAACTCAACAATACAGGCGTTATCAGTCACAAGTATAAGCAATGAACAATAAACATTTCCACACATATGACCCAAGTTAAACATGGAGTAAATTGTATAAGTGACCCATATGTGTAAAGTGTCATTAATCATTTGTAAGTAGTACTCCAAACCTTAATTTTGTGAGAATTGACATGCTAAACATCAGTGCCAATAAATATATTCATCTACTTATGAAAGTCAAACCATTGAAAGCATATTATGACCTATAAAAAAAAAGCTCATTTTGTATGGATAATATATTTTCTCCTCCTAATTTTGAGTATATTTTATTTTTACATCTATCAATATTTTAAGCTCATTATTATTTTTCACATTTTAAGTGCATGTTCTTCTCCATTAAGCGACTAAAATGACTCATTTAGTGAGCTTTAGGCTGGTTTACACAAGTCAGTTGACCATAGGCACCAGGTTATGAGAAACCTTACATACTTAATTACTCGAGTCAAATAGGCTTCAAAAAAAGAACATAAGATATTGAACTTTTTATTACTGGAGATAAATTTGAGATTAAATCAAATAAATAAGGTCAATTCATGTTCAAAGTCACCTTACTATATGTGATTGCCATCACAAATCTCACACGTGATAGAGTCCCACTAACAATATCATAGTGTTTGCAATACATATGGTACATGAAGACACATCTACTAAGTATTCCATAATAAGTTAAGCCAGCAATGGAAACTATGTTACAACTCATCGATTACGCCCATACTTGATCACAACTAACACATTCAAGTATATTATATATTATACTGTAAAAACACTTTCCCGTATATTTATTTTTCAATTTTCAATTTTTTTTTATATTTAAAACATGAATGCACTAAGCATATAAAAAAATCAAACACTTACAAAAATAATAATAATAATAATAATAAAATGCATGTGATTTTTACTTAGAAAACAAATAAACAAATATGATGCATGCATAAATCAATGACACACAATGATAAAGTTCGAGCATGCATAAAAAATACCTAATCAGTTAGGTATGCAAATGCTCTTACTTTTAAGAGCACCGTGATCTATTTCAAAAATTTTCAGATCACTTTTATTTACCCAAACTTGCCTAGTGACGGAATATTTCCGATCATCTGTATCATTAACTTGGTCAAATGGCTCACCTGATTAGTAAGAAAGTCAATCTGGCCAATAAATTCCTGATTCTTATTTCTATTTAAGTTTCGGATTCTATTTTTGCTCAGGAAATGATGACACCTAAGCCTTATTTGTCCTAACTCACCACAATAAAAACATATAGGGATAAAACTAGGACCAAAGTTAGATCGTTGATATCTATTCCTAGGTGGCGGGTCATAAGCTATTTAGTAAGCCTATGTCCTACATAACCTTTATTCTTAGGTTTAGGGTTAGGCACATGTTTAAGTTGGTCAGTACCAGGGACAAATGTAGTATTTGACGTACTGGCAATATTATTATCATTTTTATTATATTATAGACCTCCCTTATTACCAGTAGGCTTTCCCATTTCTAGAACGTTATCTAGCTTTATAGAACTACTAGAAAATTCAAGAAGTTGAGACTTAGAATGCTCTACGTTGATCAGAAGATTTTTAACTTGAATTTTTAAGGTTTCCTTTTCAATGGTCAGCTCATTATCTCTCCTTGAGGTCTTCTCAAACTTACTAGTGAGGTTATTTAACATGAGTATCTAAAGATTCATTCATGAATTTCAACTCACTTAGGGTTGAGGTAGATTCTTGAATGTACGCTACGAGTTTCTTGTTTTCTGACTCAAGTTTCGTAACTCTCGTACTTAATGCTTTATTTTTTTTGTTAGAATCGTAATGTTCTTCTCATATATCTGACATAAGCCTCATGGATGTCTTCATCACTATCAGAATCTTCCTCACTATCAGAATCCTCACCACTACTTACGTTCTCAGTTTTCTCACACTTCTTATTAGATTCATTCCTAATTCTAGCAGTAAAGGCAATATAGTTCCCACTTTCCTTACGAGTGAATTTCTCACTCTGATTGTCCGAGCTAGACTCATCAGCAGTAAAAGTAGCATTCATAGTCTTATCCGAGTTTCTCCTACTATTAGGGCACTCACTCCTAACATGACCAAAATCTCGACAATTATGACATATCAAATTTAGAACTTTTCCTAGACTCACTAAGACCACTTTCGTGCTTCTCTTGAAGTTTACTTTTGTTCTTAACATTTTTCGAATTTTTTTAGCAAAGTAGGCTAACTCCTCTTCATTAGGAGAATCTAAATCTGAGGACTCCCTATGACTATGCATCACAGTGTTTAAGGCCAAAGACTTATCATTTGTGGGTTTATCAATTGTCAGCTCATAAGCCTGAGAGATTCAACCAACTCTTCAATCTTAATTGAATCTAAGTCATTTCTCTCTTGTATAGCCATGACTTTAGGCTTAAACATTTCAGGTAAGGATCTAAGAATTTTTCTTACAATTTTAGGCTTTGGGATTCTCTCACCTAGGTTGAAATTAGAATTCACTATGTCGTTTAAGCTAGCATAAAACTCATCAAAAGTTTCATTCTCTTTCGTCATAATCTCTTCAAACCTAGTGGTCAGTATTTACAATTTCGAGTTCTTAATAGCTTGAGTTCCCTTATGTGTGGTTTGTAGAATATCCCAAACTTCTTTGACTACCTCACACATAGACACTCTCCTAAACTATTCCGGGAATATCTCCATAAATAAGGCATGTAAGGCTTTACTGTTCCAGTTACATTCCTCTAAGTTCCCCCTAATCCAATTAACAATGGGAATGTGGATTACTTCATTATTAACCATAGAATTAGGTGCAACCCAATCATTCACAACACTCAGCCATATACGTTCATTCATAGATTTCAAAAAGGCNATAAGGCATGTAAGGCTTTACTGTTCCAGTTACATTCCTCTAAGTTCCCCCTAATCCAATTAACAATGGGAATGTGGATTACTTCATTATTAACCATAGAATTAGGTGCAACCCAATCATTCACAACACTCAGCCATATACGTTCATTCATAGATTTCAAAAAGGCTCTCATCCTAACCTTCTAGTAGGCATAATTACTACCATCAAAATAAGGTGGAACAGATAATGAACTACTTATCTAGATAGTATTAGGTCAATGATCCAGTTTGGGCTCTGATACCAATTGAAAAATTAGGTATCGCTCTGAATACCACTTGAAAGCTACGGATTACCAAATTAACGGCTACTAACTTACCAAATGATTATTAATTATTCGTTTTTAAATTTGACCATACGTTGAGAATTAATCAATCAAAAGTAACAAGTCACTTTTAATTATTTCTAGATGGTTAAGTAAACAAGTCAATTTTTCTAAGTTTGAATACCACAGAAATAAAGAAAGCAATAAGTAATGAACACCAAAATGATGACGGAGAAACCCCAACTAGGTAAAAACTTCAGGATCAAGCCGTTACCTCTACTATAAACAATATGGAGTCAGTTACAATCGGATGCTATCTAGTCAACTCCAAGGTCTGCTCCAAGATCTTCTATAATTGTCTCTTCCCAATGGAATTCCAAGAACTTGCTTCAAGGTCCCGTGCTCTTCCTGCGCTTGTAGTCCAACATCTCTCAACCTCCATAAACTTTTGA
This sequence comes from Fraxinus cuspidata, assembly GCA_903798385.1. Lineage (NCBI taxonomy): Eukaryota > Viridiplantae > Streptophyta > Magnoliopsida > Lamiales > Oleaceae > Fraxinus > Fraxinus cuspidata. The sequence goes on from CAIGRP010041216.1 coordinate 11,155, forward strand.
AATTTAATTGAGAAAGTACCTTCCTCTGGCCAATAGGAAGTAGGTGGTGTTTCGGAATCAATGGGGTTGATGTTTTTCTCAAACAAGTGGTTATATGATCTTAAGAAGAAATGATGAATCATAATGAAAGAATATGTTCTTGAATCTTTAAAGAATAAAATGAGGTAATGAAAATAATGAAAATCACATTAGAATTTCGTCCAATGACTTGGATATTTATAGGAGAGGGTAATTGGGTTGAATGAGTCGGAAAAATATGTTTAAAAACGTAAATTAGGGTTTTCTGTATAAACTTGTCGTTCGAACGAAAGTTGGGCGACATACGAGCGACGGAGATTCTATTTTTGTCGCTCGAGTAGTGTCCAAGCGATAGGCTAGCGAAAATGCGTTGACGTGATTCTTCTCTTTTCATGCTCAAATTCTAGACCTTATAACTTAACTTGTACAAATTGCACCCTAGGTCCTTAACTTTTACAACACGTTACAAATTAGTCATTTTGTCCATAGAATTGTCATTACTAAAAACCTAACATATATTATTAATGCAGTTAAGAGACTCGGCCATAAATGAATTATTTAGAAGATAGATGAAAGGAAGATAGAAAATTAGTTTTTTGAATTAGAAAAAATAGTAATTTAAATTTTTTTTAAAAGGTATGTACAGTGGTAATTATTGCAATTTATATGGTGTGATGTGCAATTTTCACTAAGGGGAAATTCGTATGTTTAGCTATTTATAAAGACACAAAACACTTTGTATTTTGTTATGTTAGTAAAATGTCAATTTTAAAAATATGATATGTAGTGTGTAAATGTACCATATATGCGTGTGTTTTGTAAAATTCCCGAATATTAAGAAAAGTATATGTTCCAGAATAGAAGTTACCTTTTTATTTCTCGGGAACTAAGTTACTTAGAGTTGCTAAATTTTAAGGTCTTAAATTTAACTCCTCACGGTAAAGCTTGTATGAAGTCTTATTAATGTGTTTGCCTGCATAATTTTAATTGTCGCAATTGCAATGTAGGGACATGCTTATCATTAATTAAAAAATGAAATACAATAAAATCAAGAAACAATACAAGAGTTAATTTTTACGTAGTAATTTTCAGAATTGAGACACGTAAAAAAAAAAAGTCAAAATCTCAACGCTCCGCTAATTAATATCATTATCAACCTTCTTGTTTACACCCCTTTTTTCTTGCTCTTCATCATAATTCATGCATAATAGCATTGGAAAATACAGATCTCTGCATTTACTAATTAGAAAAAGTAGTAGTTAGAAATTATTAATCTTTTCCATTCAAAAAAATTAGATAGAAAAATTTAATAAGCTTTTGTTGCGTAATCATCCAGAAATTAATGTGCACAAAATTTTATTCTGTATTAATACTTCATATTTATATATGACCTGAAAGGATTGATGCTTAAATTTGTTTCTCCAGCATTAACTACTTAAGTTTCTAACTTAAACAATTTGATTATGATGAATATCTACATCTACAACTTCCTCCGGTGTCTGATCATGGCATATGCTGACTCCAGAACTGAGGTACGTATATACTATAACCACGAAGTTTTGCATATAGTAATAATTTGATTAAATTAAACTTCAAATTTCATGTCGAACCAGAATCTGGAACTGCAAATTAAGAAGAAAAGTCTAGAGATACAAATCTTGGAAGCTGGTCTCAGGTAATGATGTGATTAAGGTTCAGATTAATGGTCTTCCATGCGTTAAATTACAATCTTTCCGTCATGTGGTTCAGGGATTATGTACCAGGCCTGGAGCAAGAACCTTCACTGCATCAACTGTTATGGTGTGAGAAAAACCTGCAACACTCTCTGGAAAGAGTCATGGCTAGAAAAGTAATTATTCTTTCTTACTTAACTTTATTCAATGGTCATACAAAAAAATTAATTATGTTTTCTTGTGTACGATCATCATTCTCTAATAATGCTACTCATTCATGCCAGAATGCACTGTTACGATTATCTACATCTGATCAGCAACCGTTATTTCAGGTATACACATACAATAAGTGATAGAATTGTAATTAGTATGAAAGATGTGAAGTCATATATATTTGTGAAAAATTATTGCATTTCAGAATCTTGTTCTGATGGATCAAATGGAGATTGAGAACAATGGAGTGCCGTTAGCTTCTCATTTCAACGAAGATGATCTTACTTCAGCAATGCAAAACCATTCTTCCAGTCAGATTTTGACGGAACTTGATCCTTGGATCAGTCCATACAGGTTGATGCATTCTGGTTTTCTTTTGAATGGGCAGTAATTTTCCACTTCTTGATTCATACTGTATATTATTCTTTGAACCAGAAATCACAATCCATGTATATATTCTTGTTCTTGAGGTCTAATTGACTAATTTCAATCCATCTTTATGAACTATTAATGCTAATGCAAGAGTCCACTACTGTACTGTAGTCCTTCCAGTGATTGTATTTGTGACATAAAAAACAGAAGTTTAAGAAAGTTAAAACAGCTGACTAAACCCTGATTTTGGTGTGTGTGATCTTCTCTATAGTGCAAAAGCTCGTGAGAACATGCTTCAAAACTTACTTGATGAAGGAAAATGTGAACCGGTTTATAATCCAGGGCCATCGAACATATCCAATTTTCCCATGGCTGGTTCTTTTGCCTTCATTGAATCTGGTACTGCATTGACTCCACAAGCTCAAATCCCACCTGCAGCCTACATTCCACAACAGGTACTAATTTTCCATCATATATATCTTGAAGAATTTGGACAACTTATTAGTATATTTGCTAAGAACCTGTAAATTCACTGCAGAAATCATCAATGGCCGATCAATCCCTACTCAACTTCCCTGATCAAAATATTGATTCTTGGAAGAGTTTGTTTGCGGTATATATATTATCAAAGAATTTTTATCACATAATTTTATTGATGGATATGCAATTTTTCCCTTAGGATCAACGAAATGATACCTAACTAATGCATTACATGGATCAAAAATCTTTGCAGGTTGCTTCCTCAGATGTAAACCACAACTTCGTTCAGAACCCATTCAACTTCATGCCTCCAAGGTAAAAATCACAGATCATACATTTACCATGAATTTCACCCCCATCGACTCTTGGCCTTTTCGTTCTCGTTCTCTTTTCTTCTATTTTCGGCTTACAAAATAAATATAACAAGAATCTCCCTTGGAAACTTTCAACTTGTTGCTAGAATCACATCAACAACAGCAATCAATACTAGTGATGCTGGCAAGAGTGTGGAGATGCCTCAATCTCAGTATTACCAGACAGAAACTGGATTCGTATATTCAGGTTCAAAATTAAGCAATTTCACCAGCATGCAAGGAGAAGAGATAAGGCTGATGCTGCCTAACATGGATTCTAGTATTTACTTTAGCAAAGGCAGCAGTAGCAATGGAAATGGCGATAACATTAATGTCTATGAAAATGGATCTGGAAACTTCAATGAAGACATTAATAAGGAAGATGAATCACAAGCGTCATATATAGTCCCTCCTCTCCAAGAAGTAGACCAAGACGAACTGTTTGGTAGCCTTCCAACAGATCAGGCGAGCTAAAAAGATCGTTAATTATATACTAATATATCATTAACTTCACTAGAAGATGGTGAAAAGAACAATAATAAGATTGATTTCCTGCAAAATAAAGTTCAGTTACTAGCAAGTTTAAATTGTGACGACGATTCATTTTCCTTGTTCTTGTCTTCGACAGGGTATTCTGGAAGACAACAGCATTTGGCCCTCGAAGATTCAGAAGACTGGCTCATGGGATTGGGACGAGTTTCTTTGGGAAGAGAACTTTAGCGCAACTGATTTTAATAATAATATCGAGTAGGGATGCTAAATATTTGGAGCTTGGTTTGCATGGCGCCCTCTCTGTTCTCATTTAACTTTGCTCTAATTTAAGACATAAATAGAAAATAACTGCGAACTTTTCTTAAATATGGATTCTATGTAATGACACCGATGACTGAAGTTTTTATCATAATCTTATTAAGACAAGGACTTAATAAATTGCAATTCGTCTACATGTGATTGTCGAAACATCTCCCGCCATAGCTTAGTAACTTGATTGTAATTTTTAAATTCAAAACATGCGACTATGTTGGAAGATGATTTGATAGAAGACGGTAAAATACCTCTTCGTAACTTTGCATAGTAAATTGTTAAGCAGTAAGGTTTACTTTTGATCCCCTCCTAAGATAATCGCAGTACCGTCTCAAGAATCACATAAAGAAGACACGAGGGTGGTTTTCCCATGGTTCAATCAGAAAGCTCTACTTCTATGTTGAGCTCTATGATTAGGAATTGGATAGTGTACTGGTTTGTATTATAGGATTTGGTTTATCTTTTAAAACCTTGATTTTCATTGAATTGGTTACTGATTGCATGAAAAAAAAGACAATCAACCTTATTTTAACAGCTTAATAAGAGCCAAAAAGCACGCTTTTTTTTTATCAAAAATTGTAAATTTTTTCAAAGGTTAGATAAACAAAATATTAAAACGGTGTTTTTAAAATTACTATTAATGGCCTTAAAATAAATATAATAATCTGAAAGTAGAAAAACGCTTTATCACGACTAAACTCATAAAGTTTGAGAATTGAATTTACCGCTTCGCTAAGACCTGACACCTTTTAAAACCTTGATTTTCATTGAATTGGTGAAACACATGAGGTCATATTGGAATTGAAAATTTCCAAATTCATATTAACTAATAAGAATTTACGGATTTTTTACTGGCTAGTTGCTTGGCTGGAGACAAGTAAGAAACTTTAATTTTCACGAGCAATAATTAATTTACCTTGAAACTGTATATTAAAATTTAAATGTCATATAAAACATGTTTATGTTCCAAATTAACCACTAGCTATAGAGATCGTGTAACGATGATGGTACTGCACTGATATTCCATCTTTGAGCTCAAATTTGCATTAACCCTGGCTTATGGATGCAGTTCACTTGGCGACAGCTGGTGGCTAGGCAATAACTCCGATGAAATGGCAATTTGCTGATTTAATGCAACGGGCGCTTCTCTTGGACTCTCCATTTTAACCTGCAGCCATTTCATAAAATATATATTTTATTGACATGTTGATAATCGTCAACTAGAGAATATTAAATGAAATTTAAAAAGAAAAATAGATTAAAATTCTATAAATCGTCATTACTTTTAAGAGCATTGGTCTGGATCTACTAAAATAGATAAGAGCCTTGGTCTCCTAAACATCGGTACTTAGTTATAACTTAATGGCGCCATAAAAACCCTTTAACGCAATAAAAATATTAGGTCGATCCATAGTTTAATGAATAATAAAAAAGTTTATTGCTTAGAAAAGAGGACCTTGTCCAAATAACCTGAGGTTTCTGGAGGCAATAGAGCATTAAAGAAATCTTTGGATAGATGCATTTGTTGAAAGCTGTCATCGCTAATGGGGTTGCTATTGTGACAACCTTCAGCATTCTGCAAATTTTCATTTACACTTGTTTGGGACACAGATTCATACATTGTTGGCGATGACTGGTCCCTTAAATTAGACACAAAGAAGAATTAGAAATGAGGAATTCATAAATAATTGAAAATTTCTATATTTAGAATTGTATAGACTTATAATTAAATAAAAATATAATAATTTGTCATATTGGAATAAGTTGAGACCTTAGAGCAGCAGAAGATGCATCAGAGCCAGTATTCATATGATTCCCATAGTTTAAATCAATGGCGTGTTCATCAAGTGAGGTATTTACTCCCTGTGTGTGTGCTTCGCTGATGTATTGGACCACTGTATTTATTTGCTTTTGTAAACAGAAAATGAAAAATTATTTCCTTTAAATGGAAATGAGAATAAAAAGGACTAACATAATCCCATAGAAACATATGAATTACCTGTATGGTGTCTTGATAACTTGATTGCTGCTCCACCTTGTTCATCAGGTTTCTCTGAAATCCAAAATTGTTTAGCATAGTTAGAAATACGTATATACGTTAGGACATTGCAAAGAAATTTAAAGAAGAATTGGGCTACTTCTCCTAATATATATTTAATGATCACCTTTCTCTGAGTGACACGACGCAAGGCTTCCAAAAGTCGCGCTTCACATGATTGAAATTCATTTAACGATGTAAATCTTTCGGAGTCTGGTTCAAATACTCTTCGAGAGAAAAGAAAATTATCATTTTGTTAAATGTTTAATGACTATGGGTGTATGATATCATTGTAATGAAATTAATTAGTGATGCTCCAACTTATCCTTTTAAAATAAATTCCTCTTAAGATAATGAGTTTATCAGATGAATCAATTTCTTCCACCTCAAACTGAGTACCTAAGTAGTTCTTGAGCACTTTCAAGTTGATGTTGCAAGTCAGAAATTTCTTGTAGAATTTCCTGAAATAAGAAATTTAATTTGGTTATGATGAAAAAAAAATTGTAATTCCTCCCAGATGGATAATAAGAAGTTTTATTTACCTCTGAATTAGAGCCAGGAGCTGCAGGACTGATCCAAATGTCAAATTATAATTAATAAAAGAATAAGCCAAGTTCCAAAAAAAAAAAAAAAATCCTCAAAATTATAAAGGCATTAATTTGGTAGGAGAAACACCTTTGTATTTCAATGTCCTTTTCAGTTTTGATTTTCATTATGGTGTTGATTATATACTGCATGATCATTGAAAATCAGCATAATCCAGGAAAAAATAAATAATAACATTTTTCTATTAATTGTAGTATAAACAATATTCGGCCAAAATAATTTACCTCTCTATTCTGGATAATCCTGCAATAGAAAAACACAATATTGAGTAACATTCTTGTTTACGTCACTTGATTTTCGAAATTTTAACGCAAAAAATGAGAAAGATTACCCTCCTCTATCATGATCAGAGAGATTAATATATCGATAAATCACATCTTCGACTCTGACAAAAAGACAATTAGAAAATAAAATTAAATAATTTTCGTAATTCTCCTAAGAACCTGCATTACATAATATATAAACTCGTGCCATGAAAAAAAATTTATTAATATAATCTAACCTTTTTCTACCAGAGAAATGGCTAAGGCGACCAGAAGGAGAGAACATAATTAAAGCTAAATCAATGTCGCACAAAACTGCAATTTCATAAGCTTTCTTAATGAGGCCATATCTGCGTTTAGAGAATGTAACCTGTCTATTGGTAACATTCTCTATTTTCTTAATCGGAAGCTTACTTCGCCCCATAATTATTTGTTTAAGAATCTATGTATGACCTATATATTACAAATCAAGAGGAAAAAATGAGATTTTGAATTAGAATTAGAATTTTGAATACAAGGAAATGTATCCTTGGGAAAATGAAGATGTTTTGGGCGATGGAATAGGGCGGGTTAGGGTGGATAAGGTTGCAAGGTAGAGGGGATAATAGGTTGTGAAAAAGGGCCGATTGTTAGGGAAATGAAAAGTAGGCATACAGAAGAGGTCATGATTGGACAAGGTTGTTTGTAGTAACTTGTTATTATTCGTCACCACCAAATATGGAATACTGATTTTTAGAGTCCGTAAATTGCTCCATCCATTATTACCATGTAATCCCCAAAAAAATAAAGTCCATAATTAATTTATCAAATCTAAAATGTAGAGAAGAGGACTAATATGATTAAATTAAAATTTTAATTTATGTATATAGGTCAGAATTAATAATCTCTTAATTTATCTTTTCTTTGGCTCTTCCCATCTGACCAATCTTTTCAAAAAGTGTGCACATATGAACTTCATTGTTTTCAACTAGATGTTCTTTACATTCATTGAAATCCTATAAGCCATGCATATGGGAATTTAATTTATGAATGCAAGTGTCAATGAATTAGGAAGAAAATAATTGTCGACAACATAATAAATTTTGGTCACTCTAAAAATATTAAATTATTAGCGTAAGAACAAAATATTTATTTATTAATTAAAAACTTTGTAAATTATTGTCTAAATTTCCAATGAGCTTGATATGCATTTTCAATGAAAAATTAAATGGGTGATGACCTCATTTGTCTAACATAAATTTGGTGTCTTTCGCTTGTGTATTTCTCTTTGTTAACTTTTCAAATTCCACCCATGTTGTAGCCGACCATAAAGTATTTCAGTATATACAGTTCGAAATTAAAACGATCAGAAAGAAGCGGCTACGCTAGATAGATAATTCTTTAACAATGTAACTTTGAAATTATTATTTTGTATAAATTATTAGATAGTAGAAATATTAAATTATATGTTCTAGTGGTATAAAATTTTATATATTATAGTTTAACAATAAAAGTAAGGTGTTCATAACATTATCTAGTGCTAGACCACCCAAAGTATCTTGCGACCCAAAATCAATTCCCACTTTCATCAACTGATATAACCATTATCTCAGAAATCTCATCCGGGCAGACAATCTCCGGATAGCCCAAATTCAAAATACAGTTACAAAATTTTCCTAACAAGATCAAAAAATGGCAGCAACCTCTCCATTAACTGTCATTACACCAAAATCCCGTTACCTGCAAACCTTCAAAACCAGTGCTTCATCTTCACGACATTGTGCTACAAATACCATTTCCAATGTTAAAAAGCAAATATTCCAAGTGGGCGTTGGACTTTTGGCCGCTTCTGTGGTGGCAGCCGCCCCTCTGGAAGCTGAAGCCACCAGAATAGAGTACTACGCCACTTTTTCTGAGCCTTCTTGTGAGCTCAACTTCGTTCGTTCGGGACTTGGATACTGTGATTTGGCTGTTGGGTCTGGAGAAGAGGTTCCTTTCGGTCAGCTTATCAATGTGAGTTCATGGAATTTACACATAATTTTAACACAAAAGGTGATTGTTTAATTGATTACTCTAACAGCTTGCTTAATTTTAAAATGTGTGCAGCATTCATTTGCACCAGAAGAAAATGTAATGTGTCTGCAATACTCGAAATTGCACTTGCTCCCCTTGAACCTCTATAATTTGATAAACCTTGACTAATCTTTAAGATTGTCGAAAAGTTGTTTCTTATTATAACTTTGAAACTCTAAATGGATAAAGATTATTGGAAATTGATTAATTAAGTACCAGAATTTTGGATCTCTAAAGCATGCTACAATGCCGCCTTTCGTAAAGCAGAGTTCTTCCTAACTAATTATGATCAGAGTCTGTGAAATTTGTATCATGAATTGACTATGATTTGCGCTAACAAAGTTAATTCTAACTATGAAAATTGAATAGTGTTCATTGCAAAAAAGAAGAAGTTATTTTGTAACAACTAATTTTCTATGTAAAATCTTAGAAAGAGGGAAGAAAGAAATGCCCAAAGACCGGGATCGTGTGTCCTGATACAAGAAAATTCTACATATTTTAGTACTTTCGGTCTCTCTTCATGAAAGACAAATATATTTTTCTTTTCAAATCTCAGTGTTAAAACATAGTTTTGCAAGCCTTTGTTATTGTTAATCAACTAAGTAGGGCATGAAACTCCTGCTAATTCATATATCTAAGGAGCATACTGCGACAAAAGGATGGTCCCTATGCATTTCATCCTTTGTGGAATGGAGAAAGAAAAAGTACCCCTTCATGGATGTAATGATCTCATTTTATAAACTCAAATGTAATTAAATAAGCGACACCATTGGTACTTTACTTGCCATGGAAGTGCGTCTGCATGGCATGTGAATGGGTACGGATGGTGTGGTGCACCATCTTCGCACAAGCAATAAAATGAAATTGTCTTATATATTCTTGCATTTATACTCATTAAATTACTTAAAGAGGCTCTTGTTCAAAGTGCGACCTCCTTAGAATAGGTTAGAAGACGGTAGGACATGGTCTCTTGTGGTTGTTAAGGATCTAGCTACATTAGATCTGCTAGTAAATATAGTGTACAGAGTGAAAAAAAATAAAATTATTCATATGCTCAACTCAAATTATTGGGAATTAGGCTTTATTTGTCGTTGTTTGATGGATTCTTTCTAAACCTCGTCTGCCTAAGAAATTCGAATATAAGGGGAATTGACCTGTATGTAATGCTGTCTTTGATGTGTATCCAATAGAGCAATTTCCTAGGCAGAATGCCTAGGGTGTGATTTCCCAATGCGAGAAACTGCTGATGGACACCTCAAGACTAGCCCCTATTTCACATTACATTATCCATCTCAAAACCAATATGTATGGAGTAGAGAGCCCTTCAAAGCTCGTATTCTAAGTTGGGAGTTTAAATTCAGTCTATGGATATGTTCTATATTAACTGGTAGGGACTCATATAGATACCACATAAGTAATGGAAGTTCTAGTTATAACCAAATGATTGAGAATTGAATCATTATTTATAAATTTCTCTTGTTTGAGTTGACTTTGCTTCCCTATAACAGGATCACACTATGCTGCATTTTATATGTGGCGCCAGATCTTTGAAGTTGGAATATCATATATCAAATTCGAATTTGGATTCGCTTTCAATAACTTCCAACTCTTATTGTAGGTTAGGAAAGAAACAGGCTTGCAATAATGAACTTGTTCCATTTGTTGGGTTAGTTTTTGAGACATATTCATGATTCCAGATTGTAATGTTAACTATACTGGCTAAGGTTATCAAGAGATAAAATGAGAATGACGAGAAAATATGGAGAAATTAATGGCAGACAAAATTTCATGTTATGACAACTGGTCAGGATATGGGGTGCTAGGAAAGAGAAATAGAAGAAAAAATTGGTTGTAATTTTAAAAACTTTCATTTTCAGTTCTCTCCCATGCTTAATGAAAGAGATGACTAAATCAGAATTCGTAAATTGACAGGAAGACAGGCAAAATCAATCATCTTATCTAGTTATATAGAAAGTTTATGGATTTTAAAGATTTTCCCTTTCCCGAAAGCCATAACATGTCTTTACTCTATGGTATTTTGCTGCAGGTCCACTATACTGCAAGGTTTGCTGATGGAATAGTATTTGATAGCAGTTATAAACGTGCTAGACCCCTTACCATGCGCCTTGGTCTCGGCAAGGTTGTTTCTTTTTTCTCACACTTCATCTATTTCTTGAAAATTTTCTATGCTTGCTCGGGTAAAATAATACAAGAAGCTTAGCATAGCTAAAATAATCACAAGTGGTAAGGGTTGGCAACAGAGATGTAAAGGATGACTAATTTTACATGCTACATTGTTTACATTTTTAACTGTTTATGCTATATGCATCCCATTCTAATCTAGAAACTAATGTCCAATGAAATTAACATGATCAGATTTTTTGTCACTTCAATTATGTAAGAAATTATCCTTTTTACGATATTGTCTTAATGTTTGAAACATCTTTTACCATGGACTTTCTTTGAATTAGTAATATGATGAAGAAGCATCCTGATAAGTTTATATCTGTGTGATGTGATTAAGCTGATGGAAATAGTGGTAAATGATCATCGTATTATAAATGTTGGAGGTTGAAAATTTTAGTAAAAGATATATTACGGAAGTAAAGAACAATATGTATTCATGGAATGAAGACAGCTAAATATGTACTTTTACACGGATGCATCAGGAGAAGATAGAGAAATAAGGAACGTTTGGAACTCAAAGAAGATGTGTACGTGGAATGTGAACAGCTACAAGGTTATGTCAAGGTGGATGTATTCGAAAAGGACAAAAGTGAACTTATAATGCAAATCATGAGATTTTTCTTTGTAGTTTTCTCCAATAGATTGGCCAATTATGATATAACCCTCCTTGGCAAATTTGTAGACCTTTTTAGTGAAGATATAATTTCATTGGATACTTCAGTAGATGCAGCTCTAGACCCAGAGTGGAGATTTGCCCCAACTTTATTGCAATTAAGAGTTGTTTAGTGAATACATAATGTAAAAAATGATTTCCGGATTCACATGAATAGAATTTCAATGGTATATGATCAAACTATATTATATACACCCCTAAAAGCTGATGCTAAACTGGATAAGGTTCACTATTTTTCTGGAGGCAAATAAATCAGACACGTTCTAGTTCATTTAGGGGGTAGTTCAAGATGAAACTGCTGTATTTGAAATTCATTTTTTTTTTTTTTTCATATTCTTTTTATGCTTGAAAATGTGTGAAGAGCCTCTTGTTTGACTCAATCAAAGAGTTGAGTTGGAACTTAATTTTGTTCAAACCAATATAGAAAAAATACAAGGAAAAAAAAAAGATTGGTGTGCTTTAAGAGTTCTAATGCAATGCATGTGCCGATAGGATAAGCAATAAACTCTTTTGTCTGAAAATGTGTCTTAGCTGATTACTGTCTGTTTTCAGTCGATGCTTGCTTCTAATTTTTCAGTTGGCATTGACGTATCATAAGAATTTGTTTCGTACAGGTCATTAAAGGATTAGATCAGGGAATCTTGGGAGGTGGAGGTGTACCCCCAATGCAAGTTGGTAAGACGCAGATGATATATAAAAAAACTCGTTTTTCTATTTCTTCATGATGGTGTTCTTTACAGTTCTATAGGACTATGAGAATTCATCTCGACATTTTGTAACAGGAGGTAAACGCAAGATTCAGATCCCTCCACATTTAGCATATGGACCCGAACCAGCCGGCTGCTTTTCAGGTGATTTTTACTTGTCTTAAATAGTTGAGAATTAAAATTCTGAGGTTTTGCATACCATAAGATTGAATATTCTTGGAAGATTTTTCTTTTTCATTTCCATACACTGAAAAATCTGTGGCACTGATTTGTTTTTGTTGTGACTATCTATTACCAACCAAAACCTTAACCTTGTTGCACAGGGGATTGTAACATACCTGGAAATGCAACTCTTGTTTATGACGTCAAATTTGCCGATATCTACAAAGGAAATAGGAAATAAAGAGCTGTGAATCTAAGCATCAAAACCAAGTGAGCTTCTAAGTTAACTTATATGAATATCAAGGTTTCTTTTTGTACACATTGTCTAACTTGAAACGTTAATTACAAGACCTTTGACAGGAGATGGCTGGTGCTATTCGTGTCAAAATTTCTAGAAATTTATGTACTCTCCATAGTTAAAAGCCTAATCAAAAAATGAAATTTGATTCAACCATAGAAATCCTATTGTAATTGCTAGTTGTGAAATGTTAATAGATGTAATGCGTTTGTGCATTTTTTTACAATGCCGCCAATCTCCTCTTCGATATAGACATATAGTTCTGTGTTGGTCTAAGCAGAAAAACGGAGATACCTTATTCACACGATTCATTATACAACGACCTTAGGGTTCTCGCACGACATTTCAACACCTTATACCTCTGAATTCTATAATGAATGGATGGTTTTACATAGATTTAAACAGAAATGGGGAAGTTACTTCCCAGCCTATGACATTTTCCCTAACTTTTGCATTTAAATTTTCAATCCGTCTGTCTATCAGGGACTAAAGTACTACATATTTGAAAGGTTGAAGATTAAATTTCTAGATTTAAAAGCTTAGGAACAACTTACAACATGGGCTACAGATTTGCAACCTCTACTTCAATTGTCCCGAAAGAGATAAGGTCACTGTATTCTTTTTTTCATGGAGAAACACCATTTTTTGCAATTTATTGTACTCTGATGCTTGAAATCACTTTGCTGGGTTCTAAGAATATAAAGCCACCTTTTCCAGTTTGAAAACATTAGGCAGATGCAAAGGCAGCACATGCTAAAGTCCATGCAATAAAAGCCATAATTTAATGGACCCTATTAAGAGGTACTCTTTTTACTAGAATTGCTCAACTCTGCACTCATCTAGCATTCCATAAACAATTCATTGTTTATTTGATTCTTGAATTATATGGCTGCAACATATCACATACTTCAATTCAAATGAATTATTGAAGATTGTAGGTCATAAAATCTCATGGACCACTCCATTTATTACCTGATGTAGAAATAGTTTGGTATGAAGGTAGAAGAATCAGTGTAGATTCATTTTGTTGATATTGAGACTATTCATTAGTTATACACATACTGTATACTTGGTATGCTGAGTTTACAAGATTGGATAAGATTAATTAAATTTTAAACTTGTCTTGTCCAAATCTATCGGCACGAGTATGTACCGAAATGTATTATGATTAAGAAGGATGCAAAGCACTAAATTGCCATGCTTTCAACCTTAAAACCTTATTTTCTCCATATATGGCTGTGAATTTGTAATGGTTAAGGTGGTGGGTCTTGAAACCAACCACCCTATAATTTGATGCGTGGAAACAAAGGCATACAGTTGTTTGTCACAGCCGTATTAATGGATGATAGAATTGTTTCCTTGTGATGTGACTAATCTTGAATTTGTGAAACGAACAGCCTGTCTGGTATTTGAAATTGAAACCAATTAACATCTCAACCATTTTGAAGTTAGTTTTGCATGTGATGTGTATTTGTTAAGTTAATTGGTTTGTGACTAGAAAAATTTGGCAAATTAACTCGGAAAATTGCAACCATTGGAGTCGAAATCAACTCGAATAGAGAAGAAAAAAATTTATTGGTCGAACAAGAATGTCACTACAAAACTTGGTCACACAAGCAGCACAAGTCCACTCGCTGTAGAATGCAAGGGATTTCAAGTAAACCAAAGATGAAAACTTACTCTCAATGGTAAACAGGAAATAAATCATAGTGTATAACTCTTAAAATAGAAGCCTAGACATGGAAAGACTAAACTAGCCTTGACAATGAACTTAAATTACAATAATATCTACCATATCTTAAAGAAGAAGAGGGAGGTGCCTAAACTATGATAAGAGGGGTTCACAACAGCTTCTTCTTTACAATTTCAAACCTCTGTTTTGGTTTGCAAATATTCTCCCAACAACGAAAGGAAATGCTTTAGTTTGCATCTTTCTTTTTTTACCTTGCCTTTATGGAGCCTCAGAGATTCATTCAACTTTTGGAAAATATGATTTTGAACGTAAAAAATTGTTGCATAAAAGGTATTTTATTTATGCGACAGATTAATTGAACTGTTCTAAGCTTAAGGAAAGCCGAATATAAATGAAATAAGTTTTGACCACTTGGATGAGACAACCATGTCACTAACAAATACGCATATGATGTTAGTCAGACATGTTGGATTTGTCATTACTATCTGAGATTGAGTGGACGAGATGATTTAACTGAAATAAAAATAAAAGCGACTAATTCAAAAAAAAAAAAAAATGTTCGACCAAAATGAGACCGGCTTATAAGTTAGATTTCTCATGGTGTTAGCCCTTTTGAAAATTGCATCTAAAAGAAAGGTTGCATGATAGATAAGAATTAAAGAAGTTAAAAAGACACACGTGCACTAAAGTAAGGGTACCTTAATTTTCAGATCGTCTCTATCATAATTTTCTGCTAATTTTCCCTCAAGGTTATACAATTTACTATTGATTTATTAAGGTGTAAATAATAAAATTCATACTGGTCTTACACTCTCATAGTGGAACATTATTCCATTTCTAAGAGCTAGACCTTTCCCTGCTTAATTATTTTCCACTTCCCTATTAATCATTAGAGACATATTTCGCAAAGTAAATTAGATAGTACTAGACAATATTAATCAAGAAAAAAACTTAAAATTCCGTCTAATATAATTTTATGCAAAGTGTTAAGCTTAATCACCAAACGAAGTCCTCTAGCACAATAGGCAGGGGCGAACCTACTTGAGGACCCCACTCAAATTTCAGATTTCCCAATTTTACTTCAAATTTTCAATTTTTTTTAGTTTTTTTTTGTCTAGGTTTTTTTAAGTTTTCAGATTTTTTTTCAAAATTTTTTGGTTTCACCCCCACTGAACTTCCTTCCTGGGTCCGCCCGGGCCGAACAAGAGCTCGCGATCTTCTTGTGTTAACCATGGTGTAAAACATGCTTTCATGCAAAAAAAAAAAGGTTTCTCAATAGCAGAATATTTTATTTATTTTTTAAATAATTACAAAAACCATGCATTCTTGATTCTACAGCAGTCATTATGCCAAAACCAGTTGCAACCAAGATTTAACAATAGCCTGTTTAATCCCACTTGGGAAAAGTACCTAAATTAACCCAAAAAGGATAAAAATCAAAACAAAAGTAAAATAGCTTGAAAAGAAGCCCAGGAATGTAGTGACAAGACATCCAGTCCATTAGATTATATTACATGATGGAGCAGGCATTTGGATTATCATCACTGAACATTGTGATGTAGGGGTCCTCAAATCTTCCATTTCCATTTCCAGTTGTTGGGTTGTCTACTTTTCTGACAAAACCAGGGGGTGCCTTCTTGTCATAAGCTTGAATTGCATAGGGTTGTGCCACAAGATTGTAGGGTACATATGGCCATATCTCTGCCTTTTTCCCTGTTGACTTTGCCTTCTTCAACACTTTGCTCTGTTCTACATATCCTGTTACTGTCACCTTCTGCTGTTTCCTGTTTATCTCCACAGACTTAACCCCTGAAAAGAAATTAACACAATTTTTCACTTCAAAAACATTTTAATACATAAAATTATGCACACATTCTCATATAAGTCATAAACACTTGTTCTCTGTGTGTGTGTGTGTTGTTAGAAAATGTTGAACACCCTCGTCTAAAGCCTAAATTGAAATTAAAGAGAGTTGGCTTCGTTTTTTCATCAAAGACCTAACACTGTGGATGAGATAGTAAGAAAATGAAAAAAATCTCACCACTTAATGAAGACAAGGCTTTCTTGACTTTAAGTTCACAGCCATCACAGTCCATTCTGACCTTGAGATTCACAGTTTGTAACTGCTTCCTCTTCTTGTGTTTATGTCCACTGCTCATCAAATCAGACAGGTAATCTAAGGTCCCTGAAACTCCCATTTTGTATACAACTCTAAGCTGTCTATTCTTAAGCAAATTAATGCTTTCAAGAAAATAACAAGTAAAATCTTGAAGAAACAAAAAAAAAAAAAAGGCTTATAATTTAAACAGTACTGAGAATCTGCAAGAGAGAAACTTCCCTCCAAGAAATGGATTCTTTTCTTGCCTACCAACAAATAAAGTGAAGAAAGAAAGGGTTCTAAAGCTGTTCTCTTAAACTTTCTTTTGAAACCTTTCTTTACACTGGCTACTTCTTATATAGAGGTACATGTCCAATTATTAGAAAAAGAGGTGGTGGCCCACTCAAATAAAAACTATTATAAAACTAAATTAAGAATTTTAGAACCTGTTTGAACCCTTTTTTGTCCAAAATGTATTTTAAAATAGTATTTTATTGAAAAATGTGTGGTAAAAAATAATGAAAAATTTTGAATTTGCTTGTAATATTATTTTTATTGAAAAATGTATGGTTGAAAATAAGATAGCAATGTATTTTGAAAATAATAAGGATTAAATAAGGCTTAATCAAATTCACTCTTTTAACAGTATTGTTAGTACTCAATGCTATACCTAGATGAAAGGAGTAACAAAATGGTGGGGCATAATTCATAAGTAATGGAATGAAGAAAACAACCAATAATAGAGGGAGCACCTGCCACGTATCTAGGTGCCTGGTTTGACACGTTTTGAAAGAAAGGTTTGAATCATAGAGTAAAATGAAATCAACGGTTGATATGAGGATATACAGAAAAAGGGTATATGTAATAATAATAATAATACGATAAACATTTGCACATAGCAAACACTTTTGAAATTGGAATATATGAATCTTCCAACCTCCCTTCACCCAATCTTATAAACCTTTATTTCCCCTTTAGTTTATGTGCGTGGGGTGGGGTGGGGGTGCTGATCAGGGGTATAAATAAGCGAATAAAACTATTTGTATCGAATTATCTTTACCAAAAATGTTACACCCTCTCACAGGTACGCAGGGCCTGCGTGAATAAAAAAACTCTCAAAATAGGATCTACACATCCTGTTATAAGTGTAGGTAAAAGATTAGGTAAAAAAATATATATGTATGTGTGGCATTGTCCTAAATAAGCATTGTCTCCTATGTAGTATTTCAGATTCTTTACAACTATTATTCAATTATGTTTTGTAATATGCTTGGCTGGTAACACCATTGTACATCAATATTATGCCTGATATTGCTTGTCACGACCAATGGATTATACAAATTAAAATTTAAAATACTTTGAAATAATAGAATGCACGACTAGTGTTATTATTGTGCGGGGTACCAATGTTTCGTAATTCAAGAACATGATGAAATTAAAATCTTGCTACATTGTCGGAGAATTTTTACACCTTGGATGACAGAATGTTACATGGCGTTACATCATTAAATTGTTTTAAAAGAAGTCAACACCGTCATCCAATTATTTGTTGCCGCAACTTCATCTGTCAACCAAAGTATTAAATTCCTTTGACAAATTCATGAAATTGATCCATTGTCACGTCGAATTCGTGTACCAAACAAACATGATGCTAATGCATGACTTTGTGTTATTACTCTGTCTAGACATGTTATGATATGCATCAGATGAATTAAAGAGGATGATCATAAAATTTGTTCGATGAAATTGATAAATTATTATATTTTAATCTATTTATGTACCAAACATGCCACTTAAATTTTGTTTTGTATATGGAAAATGACTAGTGCTCCAAGCATTAACATATAAAAAAAATGTTGAGTTTTGGCCGTGTTATTTGGTTGAGGCCTGTCTCTATCCAGATTGCAATTGAATTTCATTTAATAACCCTGCAGGTGATATCTAAATATTTAACCTAACATTTTCTTTATGGGAACTTTTGTAAATTTATTATATACTATAATGCAAGTTGCTCAGTTTCACATTACAAACAAAAAAAAGAAAGATTATAAATTTCTCAGCTGAGTTCTACCCAAATGATTACAATAATCTAGATTTTTGTATCATTTAAGTTAAAAAATTGTTTTCAGATATTTAATACGGAAAGGGTCTTGAAGGATGAAAATATCTTTAGTTATATATGTTTATTTTTATCTTTAATTATTGAATTTTGTTATCATACGAGTCTTTCAAGTACAAACGCAACTAATTTTTTTACATCAAATACTCGACGTACAATTTTTTATAAGACTAGAAGTCAGATTTTTAGTTGTTCAAATATCACGTTGAACCGTCTCATTCAAAAATATCGAAACTAAAATAAAAGAAAATGACATTTTATTGAGAGGCAATTTGTCTGATTCGGCTTCGGAACACTATGGTTAACTCTACGGTGATGGCTCATATACACGCTACTGGTTTCATGCTATCAAAGTGCTTGCAGGGGAATTGACCAATTCTACTTGTAAATGGATCAAACCCATGGCGTGAGCCATAATGTGGATCAAGTAGAAGGTTTCTTATTCTGATTCGATGGAGAACCCGGTTTGTAAAAAGTGAAAAACCTAAAGTAAAAGCACCGTCATCTCTCTTTACTCTTTATGCATGACAAAAGTAATGGCTTTTGGAAGTAGAGGCGGTTCCAAAAGCAATGTCATGCATCCTTTTTCTAACTCACAACATAATGCCTTTTCCTGCTTTAACCTTATTTTTTTTGGTCTTCTTTCCACACGATCTGCTTATATAGGCCAAATTAGGACTGTCAATTGATTGAATTCTGATCAGAATTCGATAAAATTAATAGGAGATGGATATAGGGTCTCCGTCCGATAACCCGATCAAGATCTGAATCCGATAATTCGTTAACTAAATGTATCAAATATGGATATAGGTCAATTCGATTCGATTTGTTATAAATAATTGAGTCGATAAAATGTTTTTTATGGCATGGTATTTGTCAGTAAAATAAATAAATAAATGAAAAAAATAAATAAATTTAAAATAAAAAAGTCATCAAATTCAAAACATAAAAAGTTAAAAATTTTATAATTATTAAACCCGTTTAAGAATTGAAAAAATTGGAAAAAAACAAAAAAAAACGTTGATTCCAACATTATTTTTTTCCTAATTTCTTTAATTTCGGATCGGATATCCGATAAAATAGTAAAACGGGTATGGATTTAACAATCAAATATCCGTTGAATTATCGGATCATATCATTATTCTTATCTGAACGGATCGGATATAGGCATATCCGATCCATTTACAGCCAACCCTAGGCCAAACCCTCCAAATCATCCAATAAATACTACTTAAAGCCCCACTATTATTTCGTTACGAATATGAGCTACAAAGTGCTGAATATCAAAAAATTGTGACCAGTTAACTTTAATTACATGTTGGATAGGGATTAAAATCAAATTTTTAGTAAATTTTGATAAAAATTGGTGAAATGTATGGTTGAAAAGTTATTGAGTCCATAAAATATGTGGTTGAAATAAATTGTTGATTTTGACTCATATTAAAATCTTTATTTTAATCAGTACCAAGGGGCTAAATGTCTAGATTTTTTTATCACATTCCACTATGTCTTAAGATTTTGAAAATTATACTAGTAGAAAATATAAATAATACTATGCTTGCTTTACTTGACAATAATGTTTACCTAAGGCCTTCAATCATTGTCTTAAGTTGCATTATTGCTGGATGTTTTTAATCAATTTGTTCTGAAGTTTCCATTAGTTTTTGAATCTAATTCCGCATCCAATCTTATGGGGTTTTGCTTTGATTCCAATTTGGTAGGGAAAATAACACCTACTGAAAAGAAAACAAAAGATCCAAACAATTTCGCTAATTTAAAGGTCATTTCATTGTTTATTTCTTGATTAACCATTATTGTGCTGAATCATAACCCCACTTTTGTACAAGAACTCGATGAAAAGAAAGAAAAAGTAAACAATGAGAAATTAAAATTAGAATTCTCGTGCATTTCTTGATTGCAAAACAGGTAATAGCTAGAGACACATTTGCAAGAAATATTAAAAGGTTTTGACAATAGATTCGAAGAATTGCCCCACCTGCAAAGGTTTAAAATTTCCTAATCCATTGTATTCTAACCAAAACAACAAATGCAGCTATGGATAACGAGCACCGTACCACCAACAAAACTTTGAAGTAGTCATTTAAATTATTCGGTGGTCATGTCCGTTAATGATGATTGGCACTTTATTCAATTGCTTAAAATATAAGCCTGTCAGGTCTTGTGCATAGGCTGTCATTTGGACGAATGTGCTTTAATATATTAGGCTTCAGTACAATAATGTTTCCTTAAATAGAAAATACTCATGCATCATACAAACACGGTGTCCATTTATACAGAATTGCTTTATCCTAGATTAATTGTCGAGAAAATAAGACTTCATTTACATATTTTTGTCATTGCTCGATGATGCTCGGCACAAAAACTCGAAAACATGGGCAACGTTGTGAATGTCACGGTACCCAATGACATTTAACTTGTGAAATTGCGAGTGATAAATGGACAGTACCTCAAATATGTAAAAACTAGATAGGCGGATTGTCTGCCAAAATGAAAATTACATAATACAACAAAACTGAGAATTTACTTATCTACATATATAAAAAAAAAAACTAGATTTACATACATGAATACATAAATGGTGAAGAACAGACGGAGGGAGAAGTACTGAATATAACTATAACTCTTTTCGTACCTATAACACCATATGTGATAACCCTAAAAGCATCAGAAGTTGGCAAGTGAGAAGGAAGAAATCGACAGAACTCTAAATTTACATGCAAAACTACAAAAAGCAACTTAAAGAGAACATTTATATAAGCATGTATGCAACGCCAAAAGCATAATAAAGAAAAACTTCGCAGCAAAATATGAGCTCTCCTGGCATATAGCTGAGGATTTGGAAGGTGTCTTTCCAGCAACGGCAGGACCAACTGCATGAGCATTAGGAGAGTTCTGCTGCACTGTTGTCGGCAATGGGTTAGGAGAGGTGCCATCAGCTGATGGAGTCAGCGGCATTCTGTCACCTTCACTGAGATCCTGACCTGAGATGATTTGCACATATTAAGATTGACCGCTATGCTCTACAGAGGACAACAGTGTAATATAGTGAATGTGCCACCAAACTAGTAAATTGTAACTTCAAACTCAGAAAGTAGCAAAACTTGAGCAAAGATATATAGCAATCAAGTGGGATCTTGGAGGGGGTTTAGCAAACTTAGAGAGCCACTGCATTTCTAAATGGAAAGATTTAGAGCAGCACTCCAGCTATCAGAGCATAAAACCCTTTTGGAGCAACTTAGGTGACATTGCTCAGGTCTTCTTTTTAGTTGTGGTTTTCTTCGGAGATTTTCATTTGCATTGTCCATTCATTTATTTCTTCTTTTTATTTAAATCCCAGGTACATTTATGTAGGAGTAGGATAGAGTTTATTGAACTAGGCAACACATGGAAGAGGCATTTATCAATGGCGAGATATCAGCAAAATGTACAAATTAAACCACCAAATGAGCAAACCAATGAACACCATGTTATATAATCCACCATACATAAAGAGAGTGAACTTCAAGAGCAAACGTATACAGGTAAAAAAGGCCAAATACTCACAATTCGAACGGGACCAGCCAAGCTTGAAATTTTCCCTATCAAATACCATTCGGTATCCTGTCATGAAGTTCTCTGCACGGGAAAATAAATTGAAAACCAAGTTTAGTTCATTAAATTTTTCATTTTTTGTGCAGTTCATGTACTGCTGGATTTTCTATATTCTGGGTAACATTGGCAGGAAAATAGACTCGTAGGTTGCCGCAGTAGCAGATGTGTCCAGGAAATGCAAATAAAGTAATACTTACGTCCAACTGTCGCAATGTCTTCATCAGTTGGCTGTACTGCTAAACAAAATCCAGCTGCACCCTGCACCATAATATAGACAGCAACATTCTCAAACATGGTAGTTCACATGTTTAAACATGAAATCAGCCACAACAGAAAATAGCAAATATTTTCATTCTCATAACCAGATTTTAACAATAATCAAGTCTTGGCCTGAGTTACATCATAGAACCGTACAAATTATTAAAAGATTTGCTTCAGAAACTCATTTTTTCTTATTCACTTGCAGGTATATAGTAAATTAAAAGTATGCCAAAAATGATTCAGACCCTTGAGCCATAAACCTTATCTGGTCAAGTCAGAGTCGTGTCAGAGTTAAGAATTAAGCATTCAATTTGCTACTTCATAATGCATCTGATGTTTGTGCTATTTAAATCCCCAGTTCTAAAGATTTAATATTGATGAGCTACAGAAATTGCAAACAGGAAAGCAACTAAAATGTTGTTATTGATTAGTTCCTATACAAGAAAAACATGCTGATCAAATGAACTACTACTCAAATCTAGGTCCACGATCCAGTTCAACTGGTAATCCCTCAAATTATAATGTGCAATAATGTATCTAGAATATTTCT
This sequence comes from Fraxinus cuspidata, assembly GCA_903798385.1. Lineage (NCBI taxonomy): Eukaryota > Viridiplantae > Streptophyta > Magnoliopsida > Lamiales > Oleaceae > Fraxinus > Fraxinus cuspidata. Next base: position 34,387 of record CAIGRP010041216.1, read on the forward strand.
GCAATTTCTAAATTTCTAAAAGGACATTAGGTATCGATGCATGGGTAAATAACTAATAAGCAATATCTGGCAAAACAAAAGCAACTTAATTTAATGTATGAATCAATGGACATATCTTTAACCAACTTGGAAACTTGTTACTGGTGATGATACCTTTTTTGAACAGGTTGTCCTAGTACACTTGGTGAAATTTACGAAAAAAATGTGATTTTTCTTCAGAAATCAATGTAGATTCCTCAATTATTTCAATATCAACTCTCGAACTGGTTATGATATACTGCTGAATAGAATATCTACCCAGATATCCCGTATCCTGCAGCCAAAGTACCTAACCTCCATGATCATAACCATGAGAATCTTTAACTATCATCACCACACTTTTTGAGGTAGGATTAATTGGAATCCCAGCCAAGAAAGGCAGAAGAAGAACAGAGGAAGAAGCCGGCAGAAGAAGAAAAAGAAAAATCAGGGAAAAGGGGAAGGAAAACGTTGGTAGCCGCCAATATCAATTTCATTCCTTCATTAACTGTTCCAACTAAAAATTCAATAAATAGTAAAAACCTAACCTACTAGTGAGGGGCTTGAGCCAATCCACCGCTACAAGCTCAATAATAGAAAACATAAATAATAAAACCCACAATAAAAATAAATCTCGATGAGCAAGCCCAATAACAACAATAAAATAAATAAATCTCGATGATGTCCGCATCACTTTTGCCTCCCTAAACCACAAAACTAAACTCCACTTTTTCTCAAATATAATTTACAATGAAACTATTGGTTCTACACATGATACAAACTTAGTTTACCACCACTAAATATGAACCAATATCTAAATGAATGGAGAATTTCTACATAACGTCATATTCACATCAGATTATACAAACTAATAAGCATTCCACATGCATAAGTGCGTAGATATTATAAATAATAGTTTTTGTCCGACTTTTAGGCCAAAGTAGCACATGAAATTTGGCTGTACAAAATTTATTAATATCAAAGTGCCCAGCATTGAATAAGTACTTAATTCTGCCAATACAAAATATGTATGGTTGCAAGAACCAACCTGAGTGCCGTAGATCACAAAAACAGGATCATGGACCACAAAACTGTTGTTCGTTGAAAACTTCAGAGTCATAGAAGGAATTTTAGGTAACCCTTCAGAACTGTGAAAAAATACAGTCAATCCTAGTGCACAGATAAGATAGAAAGGAGAAAGTGGACTCGACATACAGTCTACTCGAGACTACCTGGACTTGTAGCAATACTGCCATGGGTATCCTTCAAAATCTGATTTCAACGCATTTACTTGTCCATTGAACTTCAACCACAAACAGTATAATCAACACAAACTCCTATACTTCAGAGGATAACTAAAAGGCAAGAGGGAGAGAGAAAGTTACCTCCTTAACAACTCTTTCATAGACTTGACCTGGAAGAAACGTGAATGATGTCCCACTATCAACCAGCGCTTCAAAGTTTGTATGCTCAAGACAAGAACTTCCAATGCAGCAAGAGTCCACTCCAACAATGTAAGTTAAACTGGACCACGAACATAAAAAAAAATATAACTCCTAGATGATGCAAGAAAAGAGCAGAATATATGGTGCATTTTCAATTTTTTACTTTTTTCCATCAGAAGACAAAAATGAAGTAGTCTGTTCAACAGCTACTCCTTGATCCCCAAAGAATAGCCTCCCTGAGTCATCTTCAGTGAAGCATAACGAAAAAGAGTTCCGAATCAATCCAGCTTTTGCTAAACTACTTGGAACTGAAATTTCTCCACGTCCCAGACCCATAAGACCATCTGGCGCAACTCCATTCAGGTAACCACCAGTTTGTTTACTACCACATCTGAAATATAAAGAAAATTACTCTGGATCCAAACAATTTTGTTGAGACAATATCTCAAGATGGTAATTCCTGCACAACAAATCTTATTCGGAAAGGCATGCAATTGTAACAGCAATACAAAACACACCCTATAACGACTGGAGCCCGCACAGACATGTTGGATGCGTTAGTGTGACCCGATACAAGATGTAATACGTCTTCAACCAGAACTCCAGAAGTAGATGTATCATCTGAAGCATAGTTGACAGTGTACGGACATTGCTGCTTAGGATTCTCACAATTTAAACCAAAGTCACATAGCGGATGACTGCAAGAGAGGGACTTGCTAGTGCTAGAGCCAGAAGGATTATACTCGTTAAGATCCTTATCCTGCATAATAGATGCCCCAAAAACCAGGGAGCACCTGCCAATCAATCATCTGAAATAAGTGGTAAACCTCTTACTTGTATGAACAACTACTTCACAGCTGTTTAAACTACATCAAGTATTTCAAAAGTTTATATGTTTTGTGCTGCTACAGTGTAAAGCCCCAATGCAACATAACAAGCAATAATTTCAGGTATATAGTCAAGCAGAATATAAATTTTTAACGGTAAAAAAGACTGAGCCACTAAATATGGAAGTCCTAGGGCCGAACCAAGTTTATAATTAATTCTTTACAGCCTTATTTCAAATTTGAGCACAACAATTTAGAGATAGCAAGTGAAAGAGTGTCTATCACATCCAAGACCAATAACCTCATGAGTACCACCAAATCATAAAACTGGTAAAGGTTTCTCCTTGAAAAGGATATATGAAAGAACCAAACAAGCTTAGTTATACAGAAGGTGATCGCTGGATTATGCTCGGATAGCTGCAGCCAATGACGAAGGACATATTACCTTTTCTTTTGTAAATTCAGTTATTGCTAGGTATTCTACCATTTAATTAATTTAATTCAAACCATACCAGATAAATCTGAATGAGAAAATTCCAGCACACCATGGGTGTGTGGGGAAGGAAAACCATTTATTGATATCTGAAATATGACAAGCAATGTCATTTTTGTGCTTCATAACCAAGAGTTATTCCTATGTAAATTGGACTTTAAGCTGGAATGGAACTGATCACTTAAAATACAAAAGAAATGGATCCTACAAGCAACTCATTATGTCATTCACAAAGAAAGAGAAATAAACTCAGAACTTCATATAGAGATGTTTGCAAGCATAAATATCCACAAGTGTGGGTGGAAATGTCCAAAATGAGATCAATGGTCAGGATACAAAAGAAAAACTGAAAAACAAAATGAAAAGGCAAAGGACCAACCAATACGAAGCCAAGAACAAATCTTTTAATTGCCAAGTAGCAAAATCTGTTATACCTCCTCACAGAATGTTATGTTTCTTAACAATTAACGATAAACTTGCACTTCAGATGAACAGATTTTGATTATTGAACTATACATGAAAATTTGAGTTGATGCCAAATTGAACATTAGAACCACCAAAAGGCCTGCGTTTCAAATTGGAATGGGCAGATAAAGGTACCTATAATGTAGACCATGGAAATAGTCTTAATTATTATTGAAAAGTAGTTGTCAAAACAAAACTATAGTGGAAAAACCATTTAAATGCCTGACGATGCAGTCAGAAAATAAAAATCCAACTAATTTAGTTGACTGACAGTAGTCAAACATCAATCTGTAAGAACCAAAGAGTCTACAACATGTCTTGATTCTAAGAACTTCAATCCTATAAAAAAAACCCAAGAAAGCAAGAAACCAAAAAACAGGATCCCACCAGAATCAAAATTGCAACTGATGATACAAAAGAAAGCTTGCATACCAGACTGCTGTAGTAACTGGAAGATAAAGGTGCACATTGAACACAATTGCAGGGAACCCATAGTAGATCACTTCCAGCATCCAATGCAACAAGAAAAGAAACTTTTGGTGTGCCCATGTCAATCCACATATAATGTAACCTGTTTTGAGTGAAAATGAATAAACTAAAGACAAAAGATCCTTAAGTTTAATTTGTGTAAATTTCAAAATGACGAATGTTCCCTTCAGCCACTGAAGATGTCCAAGGACTTAGAAACTCGTAGTTATGTCTACAAAGTTACTTGCAGCAATAAAACAAGCACACTCTATTTAATTGACATATTGGACCCAGCCCTGACTGATTATTCGTGGAAATGCTAGATAACAACATTCTATTAATCATATAGAGAAAAGCCCACTGGCTAGTGATTGTGAGATTTCTTGATAAAACTACATTTTGTTCATTTATAGTCCATCCGGCACAAGCCAATACCTCTGCCTAGGAAACATCATTTTAAACACTAGATACTACTCATGAAGTCAATTCAACTGACTTGCATAATGCATGTACCTCGAAGAATTTCTACTAGTATATAACTGCCACGACTAGCAAAAGAGAGGTGGGGAGATGATATGAGACCTATAGCACAACAATGTCAGCTTTAGATTACATTTTTCAGTAACTTCGAGGAACTTTAAGTGGATAATTAAATTTCTCTATGTATGAATGAATTTCTATAACTTGAGTAATTTTTATGGATTAATATCTACCAATTTTAATGTGAAAGACTGTTGTATTGACCATAACATTGCAACAATCAACATATCTAAATCACGAACATCAAAAGAAGGAATATTATATAGGAATGTGATTGGTTTCAACAATTTCCCCCTTTCGACAATTTCCCCATTGCAAATCTCGATTGTATGCACAAGCACACTCCAAAACTTCTCAAAGGTTAGGCCTTTCCTAGTAACTAGGAGTCCCTCTATTCCCTCTTTAAGATTTAGATGTAAATTATCATCTGTTTTATCAATATAATTTTAGCTGTAATTACCTTAAATTTTCGCATTCAAGATATTTCTCATAATTTCTCAAAAAGTCCAGAATAAGTAGACGCTTTACCGACTTGTGGATATTGTCCACCAAAACTTCCCATTCAATTGAATTATTGCAGAAATAAAACTAAGGAAATAACTGTATAACGATATCACATCTCAAAACATAATATTCATAGAAACAATCCAAAATCACAGATCCCACACCCTCCAATTGACAGACAGACTCATTCATGAGAAAGAGAGAGAGAGAAGTAACCATCCAAAGTCATTTCCGAGGGGTAAGGTAACGCTGCCTCTGGAAGGGTAGAGGAATTGGAACTGAGGGTTAAGCTTCAGCTTCTGTCGCTGTATATCACTGCTCAACAACCGCCGATAATAGTCCAAACTCCGACGCTTCGGCCACGCATCAGCGTCTCCAACCCTATCGGCAATTCCTGCTCCATTTCTTGAAACCCTAGCGCTATGATGCGCCTTTGCTTCATCCGAAAACCTATGCACTAGCTTTCCGGAATATAAAGTACTCTCACATAAGGCACAGCTAATATACAAAACAAACAGTAAATCAAGCAAAATAAATCGAATCTTCATTCCTGAAGAAAAGAAGAAATGCGAAAATATAGTATTAACTGTATGTATATGAACTATCTCTATATGCTTGTATTTGTTTATAATATACAGCGGAGAAAGAGTGAATGGAAAATGTGTGATATATGTAAGATATAATAGTAAGAGAGCTAAGAGGGAGAATGCGCTAAAATGCGCAGGGGTGTGAGGGTAATGGGTAAGGCGAGTTGCAGAGTTGCTATTGTCTGGATACTGGAGTGAGGAAGAAGATGCGATCAGGCGTGGGGTGTATTGTGCACCCTGCGCATTTTAAGACATACCCAACAAAGGAAAAAGTAATGGCCTGTTTGGTCACACGTTTAGTGGCTCTCTCCTTTTATTTATTTTACACCACCTATATTGTGAATATTCAAAAATAATCTGGATGTTTGAGCTACATTTTTTTAAAAATTTATTTTCAATCCCATATTTTTTTAGTAAAATAATATTACACGTAAGTAAAAAAAATTCTTAATTTTTAATCATACGTTCTTCAAAAAATACTATTCAAAATGCATTTTTTTCTATCATGGGCTCAAACAAATGCTTTTTTTAATAAAAAAATTATTAAAGAAAAATTAAGGGTAAAAAAATAAATGGAAAAGGTATTTGGCTAAATTAAACTTTAATTTTGGTAAAAGGCAAAGGAGAGGGTGAGGAGGCGCCACGTAGGTGGTCCCCATAGGGGAGAAAGAGACGTTGCTTTCGATTGGTTCGCCGCATTACAGATTTTTCAGTCCCAAATGTAATTTGTTGTCGTGTAATACACGATTAGTAAGAAATAAAAATTCGAATTAATTATAAAAAGTAATAATAATTGTAGTATAAATCTCTTTAATTTGTTTTTTACAACATATATATTTAAAATATATGTTAATTAGTGAATATTCGTTTCACGTTCATGTATAATCAAGTGATTATGCCCTTGTTTGGGTCTTTTTTTTTTTTCTTTGAGGACTCAACTTCCGTTAATTTGTGTATTTTTCATGTATTCGAATTTTGGGTGACGCGATAAAAAGTTTTGAAGGGTAAGATGGACTTAAACTCTCACAAATTGACAGTGCGTAAGTTAACGGTTTAGACACAGAAGCTGAGCGTAATATTTTGGAGAATGTATAGTTAAAACATAAAGAAATTTTTAGAATTTACGTCTAATATTATTTTATTGAAAAATGTTTGATTAAAAAGATGAGAAAGAAAAA